>OX465095.1:44517949-44635449 GCA_949987625.1 Chalcis sispes | reverse complement strand
TTTTTGAAATGGCTAAAAGTGCTTAAATATTTTATTTCTGCAATAGAAATTTGTGTATTTTTCATATTCAATATTCACCCCCCACAATTCAAAATAATGGCCGAAACTACATTTATTCAGAATTTTTCACATCATAAAATTTTGAGTTTTCAATTTTTAAAAAATTTTAAAATGTAAAAAATCTATTTAAAAAATTTTGTTATATTTCTTGGTCAATTCTAAGTATTTCTTATTCTTATAATTTTTTTCCAAAAGTTAATTGTTTACTACTAAAAAAATTCTCAAAACTTCACGTAAAAAAGTTTGGTATTAGACACCTTTTTGAATTTCGTGGGTCGAAAATTAATATCATCGCAAGTAGTATTTTAACTTAGGATATCTGGTCCACGATCTACATTAGTCTGAAGTTAATTGCATAATCGGAAGTCTATGATATTTAGACTTAAAAAAAAAAATCAAACTCGAAAAAACAAGTTTTTTCAAATTAATACTCAATTTTGGAATGGTAAATGAGTTTTCTTAAATGTTTAAGGTCACCATCAGAAAGAGCAACTTCTAATCTAAAAAATACATTGGATCGCAATTTCTTCTCAAATCGCATTGTAATCGCTAAAGCAAGCTGAAAATAATTGTTGAAAAAGTGTCCTGTCGACATTAATAGGTTAATGTGGTTTGGTATTTATTGATATTTTTAAAATTCTTGATCTAGTAAATCATTCCAAATTATGAAATATACTTTGTTTTTCTAATAAATCACAAAAATGGATAGAATTATATTTGAATAATAGAACTTGAGCTATTAAAATATCCGATTATCAGTCCTCAAACTGGATACTAAACTTCGTTAGAGTACCTCAAGTCTCCGTTCTTGGTTCTCTTGTATTTTCTATTTATATTATATTTTTCAGACAAACACTGCATCACTGTGATTGCAACATTTTTGGTTTTGACATCACCTTTATGATGAAATGTGATCAGAAACGCCTAGATGAAGAAGTTTCAAAAATC
Organism: Chalcis sispes; assembly: GCA_949987625.1. NCBI lineage: Eukaryota > Metazoa > Arthropoda > Insecta > Hymenoptera > Chalcididae > Chalcis > Chalcis sispes. The sequence continues at coordinate 44,634,441 of OX465095.1, read as the reverse complement.
AACAATGATGTTACTGAGATAATCAGATGGGCTAAAAATTTTGAATTCGCATTTAACTCATCTAAAACTAAAATGATAGTAATTTGAACATTAACTTTCATCAAATACTGAATGTTATTCTTAAAGATTTCAGGAATGACTATACAAACTTAGTCAAACACCTAGGGATTGTCTTAACATCCAATGTTACATGGAAACTTGAAGTGAGACAAAAAACAAGGAGAGTCTACACTATTCTAAATCAGTTTAAATCTATAAGAAGAATCCTCCCTAACACATCGTTCGATAAGTCCCGAGACTAACAACGAAAACAACATTTTTTTTCAAAAATCATTTTTATTCATCAATATAATCTCCATTTAGAGTGATACAATCTTTCCAACGCCTTCCCAACATTTCTATACCATGTTTATAGAAGGATTTATCCTTTGCTTCAAAATAGGCTTCAATTTCGGCAATGACTTCCTCATTCGAGCCAAATTTTTTTCCCTGGAACATTTTTTTGAGATCAGCAAAGAGCCAGTGGTCGCTGGGGGCTAAATCTGGCGAATACGGGGGGTGTGTGGAAGCAAATCAAAGCTCAATTCGTTCACTTTTGCCATTGTTTTCATGGACTTGTGGCATGGTGCATTGTCTTGGTGAAAAAGGATTTTTTTCTTCTTCATGTGCGGTCGTTTTGCTGCGATCTCCTCCTTCAAACGTACCAACAAGTCAATATAATAATCACTGTTGATCGATTTACCTTTTTCCAGGTAGTCAATGAAAATCACGCCATGTGTATCCCAAAAAACAGACGCCATGACTTTGCCAGCAGACTGCTGTGTTTTTGGACGCTTTGGGCGGCTTTCGCCAGCCATGCGCCACTCAGATGATTGCCGATTCGACTCCGGAGTGAAATGATGTATCCATGTTTTATCCATGGTCACGTATCGACGCAGGAAATTCTTTTTATTGCGAGTAAATAGCGATAAACAGCTCTCTGAATCGTCGACTCGTTGCTGTTTTTGTTCCACTGAAAGCAATCGCGGCACCCACTTGGAAAAAACCTTTTTCATGCTCAATTTTTCATGAAGGATTGTAAATACGCTTCCAGATGATATCTGTGTCATTTCTGCAATCTCACGGACCTTCACTTTGCGATTTTTCATTACAATTTTTAACACTTCACTCACATTTTCCTGTGTAACGGCTTCCAATGGCCTACCCGAACGTTCCGCGTCGTTTGTGTCCGTACGACCACGTTTAAACTCAGCATACCAACGGCAAATCGTTGGTTTGGATGAAGAGGAGTCCAGGTAATGTTTTTCAAGCCATTGCTAGGCTTCTACGGTGTTTTTACCCATTAAAAAACATTGTTTTATCAACACGCGAAACTCGCTTTTTTCCATTTTCCAAACAAATTACAAAGTGACTTTACTCGAACCTCGATAACTCTGCTGTCTGTGATCCGATCGACGTGAAATTTTTACACGTTTCATGTAAAGGTTCGCACTCTATGGAAACGTGGCCAGTTTGGTACTACTAGCACCATCTCTGGGTTAGTATCGGGACTTATTGAACGATGTGTTAAAGATATACAAACCACTTTAATATCAACTTCAATTTTTTCCATTCTTTACTATAGTTGCACAGTCATGTGCAATATTTCATAAGAATCTGAATTTATTTTACAAAGTGCACTAAACTCTTGTGTTCAATTTGTTTGTAATGTAAAAGAAAGACGTCACATCACACTTTTACAGTGAATTCAAGTGGATGAAAGTCAGCATAAGGGGAAAATATTTTTTATGTTCGTTGAAGTTCGAAGCGATATTCACAAATCATCTGAATTATATCATACAGTCTGTCAAGTAAGAGCGTGGTCGTGTTAATTTATAAAAAAATTTATTTGATGAAACTTTCATATTTATATATACATTGTACACATTATAAACAATGATGCAATTCGGTCAATAATGTGTCTAGTCACCACCGGCGTCGATAATTGCCTGGCATCTCCGAGGCATGCTTTCTACTAATTTGACGGTGTATTCTAGTGGCAAGGATCTCCAGATCCGACGAATTTCGTAAGACAACTGCTTCAAAGTGTATGTGCGTCTTCCACGAAGCTTCCGTTTAATATATGTCCACACATTTTTAATAGGGTTTGCATCGGGCGACTGCGACGGCCAATCCAATGTAACGATGCCAGATTGAGTCTTCCACTGAGTACAGAGCTTGCTGCGGTGTTTAGGATCGTTGTCCTCCTGCAGGATTCAATCTTCATTTTTTGTGATGAACCATCGTTTGGCAGATGGCAGATAAGCCTTTTTGTAGATTTTTATCATTTTCTCGGCATTTAGGTTGTCAGTAAAGAGGTGCAAAGTGCCGAATCCCTGCTTTGAGAAGCAGCCCCAAAGATGCACCTTTATTCCATGTTTTACGGTCCGCTGAACAAGCCTATTGGTGGAAGTTGACCAGGCTCGCGTGAGGACAGAACGTGCCCATATAGAACATTTATCAGTGAAAATGACTTTTTTAAAATCTCTATCAATATTCTCATGCGCCCAAGCGAGTCACTTTGTCACTTGTTTTTCAGTCAAGAGAGGCTTCTTCATTGTGTTGCGCCATTTCAGATGATGAGTACGAAGATGGGTTCGGATAGTTTCGTAGGATGTATCTAAATGTTTTGCCATTAATTTTGCTTGTCCTTGCCGCAGTGTTAAAGCAGGATTCCGCGAAAACAGATTCACAATCCTTTTTTTTTTTTTTTGTTGACTTTTCCTATCGAGCCACGTTCTGGTAAATCATCGACATTTTTAGCCACTTTATATCGCTGTATCCACTTCTGTACGAATGCCTTCGACTTTCTCATATATTTAGCAGCCGCTGATTGCGACATTTTGGGACCTTTCGGGTGGATGCAAAGGAACACAGCCTCGTAGCGCGACGCGTACTTAGCACTCATGGCGTTTAACGTGATTTTCTTTTAAAAGATCAACGACAACTGAATCTTTGTTAACAATGCATGAAGGACAAAGCTTTTCTTTATCGGCTCGCGAAGGAATTAGAGCAAAATCCTTTATTACCTGTCGGTGAAGTCGACCACGCTCTTACTTGACAGACTGTATAAGACATTACTCTATGTGCCAACATTGTTACTAAAATCCTTTGACTTGATTCTCTAGAAATAAATTAGCCTTTATTCGAAATAATCAGAATCTTGATTAGTAACTATGCATTGCACAATTTAGGATGACTTGCAAAGCATGATGATGGACTGAAAGACTGATAAGACCGAGAGCTTATTGGATTTTTGTAAAGGGCCAAGAAATGCTCAAAGATTTAGAGGACGACCTTCAGACTAACCTAGTACTATAATCGGTGTTCACCGGTATAAGATAGAAAACCTAAATCACCGGAAGCGTAAGAATATATTCAATATTGATACCAATAAAATCTTGGTTGCTGAATGAGGCAGCAAAGTGACAGTTGAGTTTAAGTTCGGCTTACTGGTTACGCGAAAGTGATTCAGTTTTTTTCATATGGCTTTGGCATCGAATATAGATCGAAGTTATTTGTAATAGCTTTATTTTTCGTTTAGTCGTTTAAATTTTAAATAATTCTGTAAAATAATTTAAATTAATTAAAATTACTTTCACGACTTGTGCGCTTGGCTTTCTGGTGACAGCGTCAAGGAAAGGAATGTTATTCTCAAAATAATTGATCACTTGTTCTTTATCAAATTCATTAAAAAATCTTCGATAACCAAAATAGATAGCCCTAATTTTTCAATACTGAATTTTAAGGAAGCAACTAAAATCTAATCTCACTCTGCCTTGGGGGATGGCTTTTGTTTTGTTCGGGTTTATTTATCTATTTAGATTATCTGTAATATGGTATTCACTTATTTTATTTATTACATTGTTGACTTCAAAAGAGATTCAGAATACGAGAAACTGCTAGATACTCCCTCAATTATTTATAAGCCAATTTCTATTACAACTTTGAGAGACCACCGTTTTCTATGTCACTTTACTTCGAAGTGAAAAAGATTTTCTGCAATTTTTCACTAAACGGCGAGATTGAGTACAAAATTTTTAAAAATGTTAATTCGTATACAGTCATTATACTTTAGAGTTGAAATTTTCTGAAATTAAACATTCGAAAGTACGAATTTTTTTTTAAATTGCATCTTTATTTTATTTAAAATTTTTACAACATGCAGCAGTAGCTTCTTTATTTAAAAATAATGACTTCAAAATTAACGTTCAGTGTATGAGATCTGTCGTAAATTTTTCAATTCAGTATCTGAATATTTTCCCTTAAATTGATAATTGTAACCAAGGTAAGGTTTAGATGTAATATTTGATTTATAGAAGTTACAAAATACATTATCATGTATAAAATAAAATCTAGGTTTCCGAGTGAAAAAAATTTTCTATTCGAATTCACAATTAGGTTTTTTAATTTACAACTTAGAATGTAAATTTTAATAACATGCTATCAATTTCAAATTTATCATCTTCATTATTTTATTTAAATTTTGTTTATTTATATATATGCAAATTATTTTTCAGTGAGGATTTGAAACAAACCATGTTAGCGATGCATTCAGAAAATTTTGAAAATAAACATTTAAATTGTAATGCTTCTGAAATCAATACTCTTAACTGTTATCATTCAGTGAATGAAAATAAAAATGTCACAGAAATTGAAGATATTACGCTACCGACAACATGTTCTGCTAAAGATTTTTCAGACCCTACTATCAGTGCAAAAAAATTACCTAAAAAAAGAAAATTTGATCCTTCAGAATTTGTTGAACTAGAAAAAATGAGTGAAAGTTCTCGCAATTTGAAAAATGAAATGCTACCTCAATTATCATCTTCAACAATTACTGGACCGTTACAAAATTCTTCTTCAAAACTGAATGATACATATCAGGTAATAAATATTGACACACAATGATACAGAACTCTGCACCTTCACACGTACCTAGGTATATAAGCAATCATGTATAATTATATACTGCAAAGCTTGTATACTATAAGTACTCTAAATATATGTTTAGTATTTAGTACATATAATTATTTTCTACTAATTTAATACTTCTATTTTTGTGATTTGATTTCAGTTCAATTTTCTTTTCTTGTTTGCGATTTTAAATGCTAAAATAATTTGATTAAAAATAAATATGTTACGCTTTAAAAAAATTACACCAAAAGTTAAACTCTATTTTTTCTTGAATAAAGATCTTTAGATAAAGGTGATCATACTATTAGAAATAATAAAAAAATATTATGCTATATATTTTTTTTTTCTGATGCTTAAGAGCACAGTCGTGAATGAGCTAAATATGGTTGGTTTTACGCCACGTTTAAACCTTCGGATAGTTCTCCGGATAGTAGTTTTATTATTTTTGACGGAAATTTCTTCTCTTCTTCTTTTATCCTTTTCGGGTGGCACTTAATGTTTAACTGCACTTGTAAAGATAATTGCTACGATATTCTTTTCAGCTCATTTTATGTGCTACTGGCACAGGCCTTTTTACAATGTGCAATTTTCCTTTGTTGCTGTTCTTTATCAACTGATACAGGTCATCCTTGAATAACTCAAATGTGTTGTCAACTTGTTGATATCATCGTCACATTCCAATCTTTAATATCGTTTATCATATGACAAGTACCTGAGAACGGCTGCTTTAAAAATTGCTTGAGTGGTTTTTGGGATTTGGGATCTATCGGTAAGTCAATATGTAAAGAATTCACCAAAGATTCTCAGTATCGTTCTGAATTTCTAAATGGTATTTTAATAAATTCTAACGTTGCAGGTACATTTTACTCTACAATAGAAATTTAATGACAAGCGTAATACAATCGTGTATTTAAAAGGTGCATTTGCCATAAAGTATCGATGAATAATAATGAATATACAAGGGTGGTCTGAAAAGTTTCCGACCTAACACAGATACAAGACATTTTTTCTTAATTTTTTTTTTATATTTCTTAACATAGTCTCCTTGCAATTCTACACACTTCTCCCAGCGATGCTCCCATCTCTTTAACTCATACAAATAGTACTCGGCGTTTATCTCTGCAAAATGACTGTTCACGAAGATGATTAACTCCTCATTTGCCGAAAATCTCTGTTCTTCAAGTGTAATTTTCAGATGAGGGAACAAAAAGAAGTCGCTTGGGGCTAAGTCTGGTGAGTAAGGCGGATGGACAAGTAGCTGAAACCGTAATTCGTGGATTTTCGCCATATCAACCGCTGAGGTGTGAGACGGCGCGTTGTCTTGGTGAAACAGGATTCTTTTTCTGCAAATGTGGATGTTTTTTCGCAAGTTCTGCCTTCAGCTTGTCAAGTAATGATGCGTAGTATGCTCCTGTAATGGTTTTTCTTTCTTAAAGATAATCGATTAAAATAACTCCATGACTATCCCAAAAAACAGTAGCCATCACTTTCCCAGCCGAGAAAACAGTTTTTGCTTTTTTTGGAGCACTGTTTTGACTGTATTTTTGTTTCGGGCGTATAATGGTGTATCCAAGTTTCATCTACCGTAATTAATCGGCGCCAAAACTCGGATTTATTGCGGCAATAGAGCATTGGAAATGTTCATTCGAACACGTTTTTGCTCCAACGTGAGCAAATGCGGCACCCAACGTGCAGACAGCTTTCTCATGCCTAAATCTTGATTTAATATGTAGCAAACACGTTATTTGGACATGTTTATAACCTCTGCTATCTCTCTTACTTCAATTCAGCGGTCGTCTAGCACCATTTGGTGAACTTTGGCGATGTTATCGTCAGTGGTTGCAGTTTTTAGACGGTCCGAAAGTTCATCGTCTCCCAAGCTCTCACGGCCACGTTTGAATTCCGCTGCCCAAAATTTCACTGTGGTAAATAATGGTGCAGAGTCCCCATACACAGAGTTCAACACATTTTTGATTTGCGTAGGCGTATTGCCTTTCAAAAACAAAAATTTAATGACAGCTCGATACTCAATTTTGTCCATTTTCACAATAACACTCACATCGGCTCACTCAAACAACTGTCAACTAACAACTGCGCATCCAAAATGGCTGAAACTTTGGTGAACAACTGTCAACAGATAAACAACGAAATTCGCTAGCTTTTTTGACAAGTGCTGCTATCTTCACGTTGAGGTTGGAAACTTTTCAGACCACCCTCATATATATATAAATATATATATTGGGTGTACAACTTTACTTCCGCCGTTTTTTTCTGAAATTCGAGGCTTTATTGTAAAAAACTGGTTATACATTTATGATTCAAAGTATTGTCTATCGCTGGCCACTACTTTCTCCCATCTTTCGGGCAGCATACGACTCCCGCGTTGAAAAAACTGGTCATCTTTTGAATCGATCTACGAATCGATCCAATTTTTTACTTCTTCGTAAGACCGGAAGTGCTGGTCAGCCAGGCCGTTTGCCATTGATCGAAACAAGTGACAGTCCGAGGGAGCAACGTCTGGAGAATACGGCGGGTGGGGTAGGACTTCTCATTTGAAAGTTTCCAAGTATGTCTTGACCACTTTCGCAACATGGGGTCGAACATTGTCATGCTGTAAAATCACTTTATCATGTCTCTCGTTGTATTGCGGCCGTTTGTCTTTCAATGCTCGGCTCAAACGCATTAATTGCGTCCGATAACGATCGCCTGTGATTGTTTCAGTCGGTTTTAACAACTCATAATACACTACGCTGAGCTGGTCCCACCAAATACTGAGCATGACCTTGGAACCGTGAATATTCGGTTTGGCCGTCGACGTGGAAGCATGGCCAGGATATCCCCATGATTTTTTGCGCTTGGGATTATCGTAGTGAACCCATTTTTCGTCCCCAGTCACAATGCGATGCAGAAATCACTTCCGTCTTTGCCTTGCAAGCAGCTGTTCACAAACGCACAAACGCCGTTCAACATCTCTCGGCTTCAACCCGATTCCTTGTTTTTGAATCATTCCCATGACTCTCAGGCGTTTTGTAATGGCTTGTTGCGTCACTCCCAATGATCCTGCCAATTCTTGTTGTTTTTGACACGAGTCTTGATCAAGTAATGCCTCCAATTCTGCATCTTCGAAAACCTTTTTTCTTCCACCGCCATGCTGGTTTTCGACGTTAAAATCGCCGTTCTTGAAGCGTTGAAACCACTCTTGGCACGTTCTTTCACTAATAGCAGCCTCACCATAGCTATTTAAGAGCATTCGATGAGCCTCAGTCGCAGATTTCTTCATATTAAAGCAGAAAATTAAAACCTCCCGCGAATGACGAGAATTTGGCTTGTAAGCTTACATGTTTAATCGAGAATAACTTAACGATGCAGACACAAATCGACTAATATTCCGATGGCATTATGTTTACAAATATCCAAGCTTATTGTATGACATCTATGATCTATTTATTTCAACTACCACTTACCGCTACAGCCATCTATTGCAAAACGGCGGAAGCAAAGTTGTACACCCAATATATAGATATATATATATATATATATTATATATACTACTGTGATCAAAAAGTAAGGTGAAATGATCATTTAAAACTCCTGGGCATTAGAAAGGCAGGTAAATTTTTTTTCCTAGGTTGGTAGCACTGTCTATAACATTTGCCAAGCGTCTGTTTGTCAAAAGGTTTAATTATCTCCGAGTTACACGTGTTTTTGTAAACAACCAAAAGTGAATTTTTCGATTTTTACAATGGGTGATTTTGTTGAGCAAAGAACTTGCATCAAATTTAGTTTGCGGAACGAATATTCTTGTGCGGGCACGTTGAAAATGTTGCGAAAGGCCTTTGGTGATCAAACTATGGCACAAAAAAACGTTTATAAGTGGTACAACGAGTTGAAAGTGGTCCGAGAACGCGTTGAAGACGAACCGCGCTCTGGACGACCATTAACGTCTACCGACGAGGGCCACGTCCAAAAAGTCAAAAATTTGGTGCTTGAAAATCGTCGATTGACAATTAGACACCTTGCTGATAGTGTTGGAATATTATTTTGCTCAGCCCAAACCATTTTGAAGGATATTTTGTGTCTCAAAAGCGTCAAGTCTCAATTGGTGTCAAAATCGCTCAATTTTTTGGAAAAAAGCGTCGCGTTGATGTGTGTGAAACTTTGCTGTCTGACTATTAAGACCACTTGAAATGCATCATTACTGGAGACGAGACTTGGATTTACGCATACGACCCTGAAACCACCCACCAATCCAGCGATTATCGTGCAAAAGGTGAAGCAAGACCGAAAGGACCACGGCAAAGTCGATCGAAAATCAAGGTCATATTGACAGTTTTCTTTGATTATCGTGGTGTGGTGCACTATGAATTCCTTCCGCCGGGCCAAACTGTTAACAAAAAATATTATTTCAGCGTTGTGCGTCGTTTGCGTGAAGCTATTCGTCTGAAACGGCCGGAATTATGGGCGAACAACTCTTGGTTATTTCATCACGATAATGCACCATGTCATACTGCATTGGTTCTTCGCGACTTTTTTGCCAAAAACTCGATTCATATCGTTCCGCAACCACCTTATCCGCCTGATTTGGCTCCGTGCGACTTTTGGCTATTCAGCAATCTCAAAAGGCCAATGCGGGGACGCCGATTTGGCACGATTAAGGAAATGGAAACCGAACCGAAGAAGGTCTTGAAGGCTATACCGGATAAAGACTATTCCGACTTTTTCGAGGACTGGAAAAAGCGTTGGCAAAAGTGCGTTTTATCGGACGGGAATTACTTTGAAGGGGATGAATTGATTTGGAAGAATAAATAAAGAATTTACATTTTATAAACAAATTCACCTTACTTTTTGATCACAGTATAATATATAATTGGATATTGTTTGAGAATGGTCTGAACATTCAGATACATATAATATAGGCACAAAATCAAAGAAAAGTGGTCTGCACTTTCGACTAGACCATCATACTCTTACATATTTTAATTCAAAGAATTTAAATTTGGCATCAGCTTTTACCATTCGTCCATAAATTTTCCGTCAGGAGCTAGATTTATTACTAAATGATATGTAATAACAGGAAACATATGTGTAACTTATATATTCTAATTTGCTAAATCGGAATATGGCATGAGTTTTTATTTCCTACCTAAATATTTTCGACCATAGCGAGTTTTTCTGTAAAAATTTAAATGGGCCACGTTTCTTACTTAGGACTGACAAAAGGATTTGAAGTATGTTAATATAACATAGAATAATATTAAACTTATACATTTCTTTCTACGTATTTTTTAACGCTCCTGACCAAAATAGGCACATGTAAAATATTTTATTGCTTTGTGGTAAATTGCCATACTTCGAAAATTCCAACGCCATTGTAAAAGGGCAAATAAAAATCTATTGTAATTAGGTTAGAGTTATGAATTAATGCACTGATGGGAAGTTATTTAAACAATGTATAAAACTCTTTATTATGAATAACTTTTCTATATATATATATATATATATATTGTAACAGGGATTTTCATTAATGCACTTGCAGGCCTCTCCCACGCACGTGCGTACTGCTGTGGAAGCAGCTATTCCGCGACGCGGCCTTAAGTGCCAACGGACGTTAGCTGTCGTGCAATGGTACTTGCGTGCAGTGCCGATCTGATTACAACGCAGGATCCGCCTTGGATCCTGCTTTTTATCCTTACCTTAAAACCCTGCCGTCGGTGGTACTCTCCACCAGGCTCGGATAGTTCAGATGCGTCAACAGAAGGTTGACATGCCCGTGGAGGCGGCGGTGTTCGGGAAAGGGACGATTGAAAGGATAAAAGTAACTAAGGCGCACCCATTATACGTAGTCAACTTTTATTGAGTCGAATCGGTATATCTATGTACAAAATAAATAATGAACGGATTCGAGATCCCTGCCGAGGGTAACAAATACAAAATAAAGTAACGCGCAATTATTCTTCGTGAGACACGCACTACGCATACGTATCAGTCACTTGCCTTGCTATGTTCACGTAGCAAGGTGCATGAACCAGCCTTAAGCCTAGCAAGCTGGTCGGTGGGTTGGTCGCCGCCCCTCGCGGGCAACCGGGAGACTATACACGCGTAGTCTCGCGCGCGCGTTTACGTACTAACACTACTACTATGGGTGAGTGAGAGCTAACCTCTCACTCGCACTTCTTAATGATTAATTATAATATTCAAGGCGATCGCGCGGGTAAGAATATTGCAGCATGCACGCGGGCTAATTAAGTGGCCACACACTACTTATAGCGAGCGGTTAATCTACTGTGCAGAATCGTCCTCGTTGATAGATTTTTAAGCATTCGCACGTGATTGCATTTTGGCAGGCAAGAAAAGAACCTTGCCCGTCTCGCGTCGCTACTATCGATTTTCTCGCGCTGTGCTATCGGTTTCTTGATCGGTGACGCCGCGAACTCTGGGATTTACCGCATGGCAGGTGGCCTAACCTTACCGGGCCACCTTTCACAATATATATAACACATCGTTCAATAAGTCCCGAGACTAACCCAGAGATGGTGCTAGTAGTACCAAACTGGCCACGTTTCCATAGAGTGCGAACCTTTACATAAAACGTGTAAAAATTTGACGTCGATCGGATCACAGACAGCAGAGTTCTCGAGGTTAGAGTAAAGTCACTTTGTAATTTGTTTGAAAAATGGAAAAAAGCGAGTTTCGCGTGTTGATAAAACATTGTTTTTTAATGGGTAAAAACACCGTAGAAGCCCAGCAATAGCTTGAAAAACATTACCCGGCCTCCTCTCCATCCAAACCAACGATTTGTCGTTGGTATGCTGAGTTTAAACGTGGTCGTACGGACACAAACGATGAGGAACGTTCGGGTAGGCTATTGGAAGCCGTTACACAGGAAAATGTGAGTGAAGTGTTAAAAATTTCAATAAAAAATCGCAAAGTGAAGGTCCGTGAGATTGCAGAAATGACACAGATATCATCTGGAAGCGTATTTACAATTCTTCATGAAAAATTGAGCATGAAAAAGGTTTTTTCGAAGTGGGTGCCACGATTGCTTTCAGTGGAACAAAAACAGCAACGAGTCGACGATTCAGAGAGCTGTTTATCGCTATTTACTCGCAATAAAAAGAATTTCCTGCGTCGATACGTGACCATGGATAAAACATGGATACATCATTTCACTCCGGAGTCGAATCGGCAATCATCTAAGTGGCGCATAGCTGGCGAAAGCCGCCCAAAGCGTCCAAAAACGCAGCAGTCTGCTGGCAAAGTCATGGCGTCTGTTTTTTGGGATACACATGGCGTGATTTTCATTGACTACCTGAAAAAAGGTAAATCGATCAACAGTGATTATTATACATTGATTATATAACATTGATTATTGACTTGTTGGTACGTTTGAAGGAGGAGATCACAGCAAAACGACCGCACATGAAGAAGAAAAAAATCCTTTTTCACCAAGACAATGCACCATGCCACAAGTCCATGAAAACAATGGCAAAATTGAACGAATTGAGCATTGATTTGCTTCCCTACCCCCCGTATTCGCCAGATTTAACCCCCAGTGACTACTGGCTCTCTGCTGATCTCAAGAAAATGCTCTAGGGAAAAAAATTTGGCTCGAATGAGGAGGTCATTGCCGAAACTGAAGCCTATTTTAAAGCAAAGGATAAATCCTTCTATAAACATGGTATATAAATGTTGGAAAGGCGTTGGAAAGATTGTATCACTCTAAGAGGAGATTATATTGATAAATAAAAATGATTTTTGAAAAAAAATGTTGTTTTTGTTGTTACTGTCGGGACTTATTGAACAATGTGTTATACAGGCTGTCCCATTTTAAAACCTGCACCTGAATATTTTGTCAGGAGAGCCTCCAATCAAAATATGACCCCTACGAATCTTATAGAATTCCGCGGGGGACGTCGAATGGCGACCTCAAATTTGACCTAGAACTTGACTTTTAATGTTTTTTCAAGGTCAAATTATTTTTTTTTAACGGAACCTCTAATTTTTTATCACGGATTCAGATAGAGCGCAAAATTTTACGTTCAGATAGGTCTTGAAGCTTTTTTTTAAGTTCCTTTTAGAGGTCATTCCAAGGACAAATAATTAAACCATATGCAATCATCAGAACCAGAGCCTGTATTTAGCTATTGACATAATAAATCGATATCCAGGGCCCACAACGAGGACGTAGCAGGGTGAATTTTGAAGCCTTATTTTGGTCTAGCCAACGAAGGCAAGACCACGATAAATCTAACCAATGAAGACAAGATTCATTATCCGACCGATTAAGGCAAGATTGTTGTGAAGCCGGCCGATTAAGGCGAGATTGTGAGTCTGGCCAGTTAAAGCGAGATTAGTTAAAATTTTTGATTATCTATAAAATAAGATGTTCAAAGATTGCACCATTTACTTGTTCATAAAGTTTAATTCTCCTTTGAAAATAGGTTATCGTGCTTAATAAAATCTGACGATGAATATTTTGGCAGGCTGTTCTAATTCTTTGAATCATGTCCATTCTGTTATTTGTTTGATCGCGATAAACCACATTTTTTAGATAACTCCATAGATGAAAATCCGGCGATGTCAGATCTGGAGATAGGGCTGGCCATTCTGTGAGTCCACTTCTTTCTATCCATCGGTTGTTAAACATTACGTTCGAAAATTTTTTAACGATTCTCGCATTGTGTGGTGCAGCGCCATCATGCTGAAACGACATCCTGGCCTTTGTGGCAAAATCAACGTTTTCTAGTAGAACGGGAAGTTCATCCCTGAGTAAATGTAAATAAGACTGTCCGTTTACATTTCCATCAAAAAAATATGGACCAACTAGATATCCATTAACTATTCCACACCATACTACAGGGTTATCCATTTCGTGGTAGGAAAAGTATAACCCTGCCATTTGACATCTGTCAGAGTTAAATGTCATCCAAAGCGTGTTTTTTTTAGTTGAAGGTTTGCCATTTAGAAATATGGATCGTTTAACAGTCGAAGAACGCGTTGAAATTATTAAATTTTATTATAAAAATGGTGATTCTGCTGTATCAACATTTAGGGCTTTACGAGCCGATTACGGTCAACATAATCGACCTACACAGCAAACAATTTCTAACACAGTGAGAAAATTTGAAGAGACTGGATCGGTTATTGATATTGCAAGGCCTGTGCATCATCGCAACATTCGTTCTGCTGAAAATATCGCTGTCGTTGCTCAAAGTGTGGAGGAAGACCCGAGTTTGTCGATTCCTCGACATGCTCAACATTTGGGCTTGTCTTACGGCTCATTGTGGCGGATTTTGCATTTGGATTTGCATCTTCATCCGTACAAAATCCAACTCACTCAAGAACTTAAGCCTCAAGACCATACACAACACTGAATGTATGCGAATTGGGTGATTGAACAACAAGCCATTGATAACGATTTTTCGAACAAAATTTTCTTTAGTGATGAGGCTCATTTTTCGCTCTGTGGTTACGTAAATAAACAGAATTGCCGCATATGGGGCTCTCAAAATCCTCAGGTGATCGCAGAAAGGCCTTTGCATCCGGAAAAAGTGACCGTTTGGTGTGCATTATGGTCTGGTGGTGTTATTGGCCCGTATTTTTTTGAAAACGATCAAGGAAGAGCCATTACAGTCAATTTTGACCGCTATGGACGGATGTTAACCGATTATTTTTGGAGAGAAATTAAAGATTATGATCTGGAGAACATGTGGTTTCAACAGGACGGAGCGACAAGCCACACAACACAGGCTAATCGAGCACTTTTGCAAGAGAAATTTCCAGGATGCGTAATTTCGAGATTAAGTGATGTCAATTGGCCTGCAAGATCCTGCGACCTAATACCTTTGGATTTCTTTTTATGGGGCTATGCGAAAGATCGTGTTTACGCGAACAATCCTCAAAATCTTAAGCAATTGAAAACCAATACTCGTGAAGTTATAGCCGAGATATTGCCGGAAATGTGCCGAAAAGTCATTGAAAATTACCTTAAAAGGATTGAGGCCTGTAAGAGGTCCCGTAGAGAACATTTGAATGATGTTGTGTTTCACGTATAATGGCAAGGTTCAATCTTTATATTGAATTAAAAATTTCGTTTCCATCTGAATATTTTATGTGTTTTCTTTAGCTTTACTATCCCAAGCGTAAAATGGATAACCCTATATAACACTCCAGCGATATTGACGATGATTCTTTTTGAGTTATTACACCGGCTTCACAACACCACTCTGCTACGTTCTTGTCGTGGGCCCTGGATAACGATTTATCATATCAATAGCTGAATGCAGGCTCAGGTGCTGATTATTTCACATGGTTTAATTATTTGTCCTTAAAATGACCTCTGAAGGGAACTTAAAATAAAGTTTCAGGATCTATCTAAACGTAAAATTTCGCGCTCTTTCCGAATCCGTGGTGAAAAATAGGGAGTTCCATTTAAAACAAATAATTGGACCTTGAAAATACATTGATGGTCAAGTTCAAGGTCAAATTTGAGGTCGCCATTCGACATCCCCCGCGGAATCCTATTAGATTTGTAGGGGTCATTTTTTGATTGGAGGCTTTCCTGACGAAATAATTAGGTGGAGGTTTTAAAATGGCACAGCCTGTATATATATATTAGGTTGCTGCAGATGAAATGGCCGATTTAGTAATAAATTTTTAAACAGCTGTAACTTTTTATAAAGACAATTTATTCAACCCTTTCAGTGCCAAGGAGCGCCGTCTAACTAGCGAGAGCAGCGCGACGGCGCTCCTTGGCACTAAAAGGGTTAATCAAAATAGGTACCAATAGATGCAACATGCTTTTCCCAACGAGATACAAGTACATTTATTCCAGTTTTGTAGAAGTCCGAGTTTCTGGTTCGGAGAAACTCCTCGAAGGCATTTTTGACAACAGCTTCATTGTTAAATCTTTTTTCTGTCAAAAAGTGATCCAAATGTTTAAAGAAATGGTAATCTGTTGGTGAGAGGTCCGGTGAACATGGAGGGTGAGGAAGAGTCTCATAGCACAACTCGTTTAATTTTTGGACCGTTGTTCTTGATACATGAGGTCGTGCGTTATCATGAAGCAGTATTACTCCATCCCTGTTGACAAGCCTAGGTCGCTGGACTATCAATTTCTGATGCATTTCATCCAATTGAGCACAGTATTTCTCAGCGTTGATGGTTTCGCCAGGTTGCAGGAACGAATAGTGGATAACTCCAGCTACAGACCACCAAACAGTTACCATTATTTTCTTTGGATGAAGGCTTGGTTTCGGCATGTGTCTTGGCGCTTCATCGGCATCTACCCATTGGGCCGATCGGCGAAGATTATCGTATAAAATCCACTTTTTATCGCCGGTCACAATCCGGTACAAGAACGGTTCCTTTTTGTTGCGGGAGAGAAGAGAACTTGAAATCTCCATTCAACACGTCATGTTTTGCTCGGTAAGATTATGCGAAACCTATTTGTCAAGCTTTTTCACTTTTCCAAGTTGTTGCAAGTGGCGGCAAACTGTCGAATTGTGAACGCCTAATTTCTCGGCAAGATCCCTTATGGTTTGGCTGGGGTCAGACTCCACTAATGCACGCAGCTCGTCGTTATCGATCGATGGTCCTGGGTGTCCACGTGGCTCATTTCCAAGGTCCATATCTCCGGATCAAAATTTTTCGAACCACCGCCAAGTGGTTTGTTTGCTAACTGTATCAGGCCCAAATGCGCTGTTGATATTCCTCGTTGTTCCCGTTGCGTTGTGCTCTAATTTAAATTCGTATAGTAAAAGTAGCCGTTTTTGATTCACTTCCATATTCACTTTCTCTTTTTGTTTTTACGATCACTATGAAGTGCAAAACAGAAATGACTCCATAAACTAAGGTAGCAGTATTTATGCTTTAATATGTCATATCATTTTCGCCGCCTTGTGCCAACATAATACACTAAAATTTCAGCCAACTTTGTCATTGCTAAATCGGCCATTTCATCTGCAGCAACCTAATATATATATATATATATATATATATATATGTAACTTTGACTGGACCAGTTACATGTATATATATATTGTCTAAGACTGGGAATGCAACTGGTCCGGTCGAAGTTCGGCAGAACAAAGATCTATAGACCTTAGCTTAACACTTTGCCCGCCGCACATATATGCAGCGGAACTTCTTTTCTTGGCGGCAGTGCAGATTTTACTAGCCCCTCGCGGGTTTTAAATTCTCCCATTATTTGCAATAGTATGTCTACCAATCAAACGTCGATATGAAGCATCATCGTTGGCGAAAATAAGTCACGCGTACGTGACAGCGACCTATAACCGTTGGCGAGCAAAAGTCACGCCAGCGTGACAGCGGCCGGCAAAGTGTTAAGAGTCTTAAATCCATAGGGAGGGAATAACGCATACACATATACATCGATAAAATATATATTTTTTACAAAAGCTTTAAAAAATAATGCAATAGACTTAAAAAGGAAACTGCAGTGTTCTATAACTATTTTAAAAAAAGTATAAAAATTAAAAAAATATTTTCCTTTTTTAATCTAGCATACGTTTTGACTAACTTATCGGGAAGACTTGCGGTGGCTTCTGCCTACACGTGCATGGAATTTCGAATGGTGACGCGCCTGCAAGAAAGTTCTGTATCTAACCTTAAATTTAAGTGTATGATAGTTCACTTTAGTGTAAACAAAGTAATTTTTTATTGGTTCTTAAAAAGTCTACTTTTGTGCCAAGTTAAGTATATTTGCGGGGAATTTAATTGCACTATTTAATTCAAAAGAAATCTGCTGCTGAAAATCGAAAATAATGATTTTGAACTGGAGGATAAAGAACGTTGTGGCGAACTGAAAAAATTTGAAGACAAAGAATCGGAGAAAACCGATGTCAGACGCTAGCAGAAATTGGAAAAATATTCTAAGTAGATCAGTCAACAGTTTCAAAACGTTTAAAAGTGTTGGGGATGATCCAGAAGCAAGGACATTTGGCGCCGTATGAATTGAAGCCGAAAGACGTCTAGCGACGTTTTCTCGTGTATAAGCTACTGCTACAACGGCAGAAATGAAAAGGTTTTTTGCACCGTATCGTGACTGGCGATGAAAAGTGAATACCTTACAATAATCCAGAGCGTAGAAAATCGTGGGTAGCCTGGCCATGCATCAATATCGTCCGCAAAACCAAATATCCATAGTTCGAAGCTTCTTCTCTACATTTGGTGAAATCAGCAGGGTGTCATTTATTATTAGCTGCTTGAACCAAATGAGACTATCACGGAAGATCGCTATCGACTTTAATTGATGCGTTTGAGCCGAGTCCTAATCATGTTGAAAAACCAGTGAAAACTTACCTGGAAACGCTTCAATGGGAAGTTTCACCTCACTCGTCGTATTCACCTGTCATAGACCCTTTCGATTCTTACCTATTCCGTTCGTTGACGCATAGTCTGGCTGAGCAGCGCTTCCATTTTTACGAAAATACTAAAGAATGGACCAATTCTTGGATAACCTCAAAGACATCGTTTTTCCGACGCGAAATTCATATACTGCCAAAAAGATGGGAGAAAGTGGTCTTTAGTGATGGGCAACACTTTGAGTGAAATATTTTTGGGTCTAATATTTCAAAAGAAAGCTTTCATTTTGTTATAAAACCACGAAAACTTATTCAAGGTCCTAATATATATATATATATAGAATGCTTTCCGATTTTCTCTGCAGAATTCAAAGGCTTAAAAAATTAAACAATGTAAATTTGCATTAATTTCTCGCAAATTTGCATGAAAAAATACGATTTTTCCAATGTTTTTTTTTTTTTTTTTTTTTGATAACTATGGTTTTAGGAAAAAAAAAGTCTTGTTGATACTGAAAACGGTTTAAAATTTGGTATAAGATCATATACTAAAAAAAGTTCCAGGTTGTTTTTTTTTTTCAAAAATTTTGTTTAAATATAAGGAATTTACAAATTTGCAAAAAATTTTGTCAGTCATGGGGATCGCATTTCGGGATCGCTGATAACGAATTTGCTGTCAGACTTATAAAATTCCAAATGTCCGATCTAATATGGCGGCCGTATTTTTGGAAATTCAGCATACAAGAATTCTGGGGATTGCTGATTACAAATCTCTCATCATATTTGCAACAATTAAACACGACAGACCCAATATGGTCAACATACTTTTAAAAATTAATTGATTTTTAAAAAAAATTATTGTTCAATGGAGTTTTAAGATGGCTCATGATAAATTCACAGGCAGATCCAGTTTCGTAAAAAATTTTCGAAAATCAGTCGAGTTTGACGAAAAGAATACTTTACTTTATCACTCGGATCTAACTTTTTTAATTTTGTAAAGCTACTAAATGATTGGTTATCAGCGACCCTGGAATGCTTATTTACTGTTTTTTTTAAACTGAAATTATTTAAATACAATTTTATAACATATTCTAAATCGTTTTTAGATTATGAAAAATATTATTTCTTTACTAAAACCATGGTTTTTCAATGAAATTAGAAAGAAATTTTATTTTTTATGCAAATTGGTGAATAATTAATGCAAATTGACGTTTTTGAAATTAGATGGTGGTATGGGATCTTGTAAGTGGGACCCAAAGACACCTAAAAAAAAAGGACCCGATTAAAATATATCATAATTTTATTAAAAGTTGTAAGCACGAGGTCTCAGTGAAAATTGTTGTTATTCAGGGGTTTATAATATAATATAATTATACCTATAAAAAATTTAATATATATATATATATAATTTATAATATAATTATAACTATAAAAAATCTAAAAACTGAATGATAAATGTATTGACGCCAAATTCAGATTAATATATTTTAAAGGAGTAACTACGGTAAAATTTTTGAAAATGTTATTCTAAGAATTATTCTTAGAATAATGTTTTTGAATAATATTTTTCAATTATATTTCCGAAGAATAATTTAAAAATTTCAAATCCATTTAATAATAAAAAATGTATAAAGTTTTTAATATATAAAAAAATTTTAAATATTTTATGCAGTCAAATTTTTAATAAAAAAGATACAAGAGTTTCAAGATACTCTGACGTCAGGAATAGAGCGCAAAGCACTATCCCGTCACAATTTAAACTTTAATAACAATTGTTTATTTTATGGCAAACTAAACTGAATTAACGTGTATATTAGGTGCTATTTTCGAATCTACAATTTCTCACAATAGTTCGGGGTAGCTAAACGAAAGAATAATGTTGGCAGTTTATAAAAGATTAAAATTTTCTTCAAAAATGTTTTTTTTTGCAACCGCGCAGATGTAAGAAAAATTGTATATGGGAATAGGGTGGTAAATTAAAAATTCTTTTTTGGAAAGGAAAAAATTAAGATAGATAAATCTTGATGTCGATTTAAATCATATGTTTATTGATTATTTAAAAAGTTTCCAACTTCTTTTATGCCATGGAAGAGGTGGGATGAAGCCCACGTGGAACGCCTTATATCGGGTGTCATTTCTCATATCGGAAGTTCTCACTGTTGCACAAACGGTCTGAAACAAAAAAATTGATGCAGTTTTATAATTCGTAGATGTACCCGCATAAAACAAACTAGAATGAAAAACATTTATAAATATTTAAGCACGTTATGATGACCCAAAGTGAAAAATGTGTTTTCGCAGAAAAAAATTTTGCGTTTTTTTTATAAACAAAAGAATTTTTAATTTTTTTTCTATGTTTCTAGTTCCGTCTATAGAGCTGACATTTTTAAACAATTTAAGCCATACATCATGTCACTTGCTTAATTTGGGAGTGATACATCACTTCCGTCAACATGATAAACGTAGTTTTGGGATAAACGCGTTTAAAGATTTTTGAGTTCTTACATCTACTCTGCTATGCCAGGATCATATATTTCTTCTTCTTCCTTCTCGAATACATTTTATAGGAACTTTTTTGGAGTCTTCCTCTACAGTCATTGTTTCAAAGCTTACTGAATTTATAGTTTACAGAAAGCTCCTACCAAAATTGAATAAAATGACCCTGAAGATTTGAAATTTTCACGATGTCCTTTTTACATATCAACCTTTCAGAATATCAAAAAAGAAGAGACCGATTTTTTCAGCCCAACAAGGTAGAAGACCCCTTAAGCTGACTATCGTAAACGATGCTCATCGGTCAAACGGCGCACTCGTGTGCATGTCGCAAATGTCGATAATTGGGTATAATGGGAATCTGGCCGTTTCTAGGAGTACATTATGCATTGCACTATGGCAAATACAAAGGAAAAAATTTACGGGATGACAGAAGGACAGCGTTAAGTTTTTGCGCCACATTGTAACCTTTTACGAAGATCAGTGAGAAGCGTTTCTGCACCGAGATACCGAGCAGGAAACAACCTCGGTGGCTGGTAGAAGCCAGCTGATGCTGGAAGAATCAATTTTAACAAAGAGAAGTCTTAGAGGGTGGACAACGCGTCTCTACAAAAGAAATGACAGTCAAGAAGGAGAAAAGTGACTCTTCGTTCATGAAAATGAAAAAAGAATTCGTGGTGAATTTGAGAATTTTTTGACTAAGTTCATAATAGAGAACAAGAAACTTTATAAAGATCTCAAAGACATAACGAAAAGTTCAATAAAGGAACTAGAAGACTAGGAGAGGTTACGTCGAGATAAAAGGTGAAAAAACACGTGCTAAGGGTCTTACAGAGACCAAGACGACCCAAACGTCTCCTATTTTCCTAAATAGAGAAACTAAAGAGACTATGAGAAAAAGAGGACAAGTCTTATCACTTGCAGAAACAACGGTGAAAAAGGTCAAAATAGACACTTTTTCTACCATATTACACTAGCCAGAAGAAATAGACTGGGTAAAAGTGGTGGTAACGAAGAAAAATACAGCGCAAGAAATAGGAGAGACTACCCGAGAACCGAACAAAAGAGCGTACTCGCCTGGATGCTATAAAAATCAATACAGCATGAGAAATCTCCTACGCAGAGATCCTTAGAAAGGTGAGGAAATACCTTAAACTGACGAGAGAGGGTGGGAGAGGGAGAGAGGGAAAGGGGGAAAGAGGGTTATTAAGGAGGGGAGGGAGAGAGAGAGGGGGAGGAAGAGGAAGAGGCACTTGAGTTAAATCTCCAAGACGGACTTCAGACGAAGACCGGGAGAGTGAGAGACAAAGAGAGAGAGTAAAGGAAAAGTGGGCTAACCATAAGCTAACCGAGAGATCTCCACAATCAAGAGAGAGATAGATAGATAGAAGCAAAAAAAACATCGTTCTATCGATAGAAACCATCAACATTATCACGATCCACGGAACCGCGACCTGCCAAGTTTCGGCACGCGCTCAGCAGCCGAAAATAGCCGAAACTTAGCGGCGCCGTTACCGATTCCTACTGTTCCAGCCGACAGCTAACGACGAGTCACACATACACATACACGCACATGCACACTAAAGAAGGTACCATTGCCCTTATATTTATATATCTGTACACGCATGTAAAATAAATACGTATTGAAACTTGCATTTGATCAAGTTCTTTTTCAAACACCCATACACCTCCTTCTCTAAGGCTCCTACACCCTGGAATCATTGCATCAAATGCAATGGTGCAGCACATCAAAATATTGCGTGTTTGATATGCTTTTTGTTCGACTGTATGAGTATCATCAGTTGCGTTTTCGGATGTCACATTAATAGGGGAGATACACTTGAAGTGTCAGAAAAAATCGTTTTTTCGGAAATTTTTTTGGCAAAGTATTCAAATAAATTGAAACAAATTTTTTTACATATATAATATATATATTTTAACCCATTGACACACAAAGCCGGCGAATCGCCGGTCAACTATATTATGGTATTAAAGCACTATACCGGCGAAACGCCGGTCTGTCTTTGCGTAATCATTTTATGCATAAAAAATTATAGTTCTATATTGTACCGTTTTAATTTTATGCGAAGTTTAGTGTTAAAGTTTCTTTGAAATAAAAGTCGTAATAATTAAATAGTGTTTTTAATTAACAAATTATGTCATATTATTAGTGGTGGAATGGGTTAAATATATCTCATAATTTTTTATGACAGAACATTAGAAAACGTGCAAGATATATTAAATTCACAGGGGGTCCACAAAAAAAAAACAGTTTTGCGGTGATCACCGCTGCTCCTGACTGGATCATCTGGAATAAAAAAAAAGAAGGGGTTATTAGATAATTGTATAATGCTCCGATTAAACGAAAGGTTTTTAAAAATTTTTATTTTTCACAAAATGGTGGATGTTGAAAGTCAATTTTGTTTTTGACTGAAATTTTGCTTACATTCTCGGCTATAAAAAAAAATATGTATACATATAAATTCATTGAAAAAATTCGTTCGTTCAAACAGGGCATTTATATGTATAGAAAAAGTGTACAAAATTTCAAGTCGACAAGTTGAGCCGTTTTCGAGCTACAGTGATCACCAATTTCGAAAACATGATTTCGAGAAAAACGCGTTTAAAGTTTTAAGAACGATTTACATGCAGATAAATTTTTTTTTTTTAACTTACAGTAAATCGTCTATTTTAGCACCATAAAATGTTCCTTCCTTTTCTTTTTGGCGGCCTCAGTTGTAATTTTACGACGTTGGTGAGTTATTCTTGCCTCCCGAGTTCTATCCAACCAACGATGGTTAGCTGAGCCGATTTTATTGCAATCTTACTGCTTCGCATATTCGTGTGTGTGTGTGTGGTCCCATTTTAATCCCCATCGCGTCGAAAATGAATAATAGGCCTCTCATTAAATGTGCAGATAGCGATAAAGGCGTATATGCTGACGGTAGTAAAGCTCACAGGTAACGTTTTCAGCATGATCTTCCAAACGCTTTGATTGAAGCTTTCGCTGCTATTCTGCGTAAATCCTTGAATGCATCTTTGCAATAATTCATCGCTTGTAAGGTTTTCGTAAATCAGTTTTATGGTATTTAAAATTGTTCCGGCAAGGCAACGTAATCGTGTTTGAAAGACGCCAAGTTATTCTCCGCCTTCGCTTTTTGATATTTGCACCACAAGCCAGCACCTGGTGGACATTTGTCTTCCTGCGGCTTCTCATCGGTTGAATTTTTGTGATAAAACGTAGCCCAAACGGCATTTCTCATTTTTTCAATCATATCACCGTTATCACAAATAGCCTTGCCGAAATACTCAGATAATTGATCATTGACCTTTATTGTGACCTATATACTAGTATATGCATGTATGTATGTAGTCGCACCGCGAACTCTAGCTTTTACCGCACGGCAGGTGGCCTAACCTTCCTGGGCCACCTGTCGCAATTATATATATATATATATATATATATATATATATATATATATATATATATATATATATATATATATATATATATATGCCCATAATTATGAAAGTGGTCTAAATCAATATTTAAAAAAAATGAATTTATCAGTTATTTCACACCACATTATTTTAAACTAAATTTATTTAATGTCATTTTTACGATATCGTCAAAAATGAACCTTCAGATAGTGGTTGTAATTTTAACGTTATAGGGAATTCATTTAGTGTTAATTATGAAAGTGGTCTTAGTCAAAAATTTAAAAAAATTATAGAAACATAACCTGAAAATGACGCGTGGCCCTCTTTGACAGGTTTCTTAACTACACAGTGTGTCCCATGGGAAACGGAACTTTTTCAAAACATCGATTTATATTGGCGCCACCTATTGGCGGATGTTAGCAATGGAAAGGTCCATTCTTAACTGACATCCTGTCAAAATTGTATGACATTTGGTTCAATGGAAACCAAAATATCGCGCTCAAAGTGACAGTGTCTTTGTGGCATCGGTCGAAAAATGGACTTTGAACAAAGAGCAAATATTAAGTTCTGTTTTAAACTCGGTGAATCCTTTACTGAGACGCATAATTTGCTGAAACAAGTTTATGGCGATAATTGTCTATCACGTACCAGAGTGTGTGAGTGGTATAAGCGGTTCCAGGAAGGTCGTGAAGACATTCAGGACGACGAACATCCAGGTCCTTCGAATACCGTGGTTACTCAAAGTAACATTGAAAAAGTGCGTGAATTTATAAAAAATGAGCCAAAATCTTCATTGCGATACATGGAAATGGAATGGAATATGTCCAAAAATTCAATTAATCGCATTTTGACCGATCATTTGAATCTACGGAAGGTGTGTGCATGCTTTGTTCCACACAAATTGACCGACTACGAAAAATTGCTCCGAATTCAACATTGTAAGGATTTGATTAAAGGGTCAAAAAAGGACCCAAACTTGCAATATTCAATTGTGACTGGTGACGAGACATGGTGTTTTCAATATGACCCCGAAACCAAGCGTTAAAGTGCTGAATGGAAGCACCAAACTGAGCCCAATCCGAAAAAAAGTCGTCTTGAAAAGTCAAAAGTGAAGACAATGTTGATTTGTTTCTACGATTCGGAGGGTACTATTCCTCGTGAATTCGTTCCACCTGGTCAAACGATTACTGCTGTGTTTGATGTTGGTGTTACGAAGCGTTTGCTCAGCCGTATTCGTCGTGTGCGGCCACAATACCGTGAAAAAGGGAGCTGGCGTTTGTTGCATGATAATGCCCTGTCTCATCGATCGAACTTGATCACGGATTTTTTGATCAAAAATTCCATTTTAACAATCAACCATTCACCGTACTCGCCGGATTTGGCTCCGTGCGACTTCTACTTGTTCTCCAAATTGCACTAGCCTATGAAAGGAAAACGTTATGCCGACGTAGAGGCCATCCAAAGAGCGACGACCGACATACTAAAGTCGATGGATAAAAATGATCTCAAAAACTCATTCGATATGTTAATTGATCGTGCAAAACGTTGTATTGATGGGGAAGGAGACTATTTTGAATAAAATAAATGAGATTTGCCGGAATATTGAGGTTGTCTTTATTTTGAAAAAGTTCCGTTTTCCATGGGACACACTGTGTATATAATAAGCCGATAAATGACAATCAAATAATAACAAAAATGACAATTTATTCCGGTTTATCTAACAATATAATTCAGTTGGGCTCTTCGAAACTAATTATTGGCGGCAAATAACATATATTTTACCACTATGTCAACAAATAGCAGTTCAGGTAAATTAATGACAACGTACTTATGTGAATATGTTAATTATCATTCGGATATGATGTGATTTACAGATATTATACGACCACGTCATACTTCCAAGAAATGAAAAAGAATAAGGCAATTGTTACCTTTAGATAAATTATACCAAGACTTCACTGTAAATTTAGAAACCCCAGAAATGGTGCAAGGTAAAACAATAGAAATGGTGCAGATAGAAAAAGATAAAAAAAGAAAGCGGGCAAGAAATAAAGATAGTTACGCACAAAATATCAGAAAAATTAAGAGAAATAATGGCGAATACACGACAAAAAAATCAAAACTTGTTAGTGCCAAAATTTTTGAAAATAAGGATTGCTTTTGCTCAAAAAAATGTTTAGATTGCGTAGAATATAATAAAAGAAAATCTAATTTTGATAATTTCTGGAAACTAAAAGATTTTGAAACCCAAAATCTATATCTGTGTACTACAGTTCGTCAACGATTAATAAAACAAAGGCGGCCCAGAACTTTTAAAAATCCTATGAGAAAATGCAGCTGCAAGTATTTTCTGTCAAGAAATAATAAGTCAGAAGTGTCGGTTTGCAGGAACTTTTTTTTAGACACCTATAAAATTTCTGTAGAGCGGTTAACTTGTGCTCTGAATGCTGAAACACCTGGAACTGATCGTCGTGGGAAGATGCCCGCATCTTCGCGAAAAACAAATGAGATTAAGATAAAAGCTGTATGAGAACGTATTTTAAGTTTCTCAGCGTATGAGAGCCACTACACCAGAGCTCGTCACACTCCTGGTTGAAAATATTTAAGTCCTGATTTAGATATTCGTAAAATGTATAGTCTGTATGTAGATAAATGTGAGGAAAATAACCAATCCTTTATTAGGGAATGGATCTACAGGAAAATATTTAATACCGAATTCAACTTAAATTTCCATGCTCCTCGCAAAGATACATGCCAAAAATGCGATTTACTGAAGGGAAAAATCGAAGCATGCAATAATGAGAAAGAGGAATTACATCTAAGAGAAAGTCATGATGTACATTTACAAAATGCCGAACGAGCTAGAAACTGTCTTGCAGAGGACCAGAAAAAAGCAAAAGGAAATTTCAAGGAATATTATGCATTCTTATTTGATTTGCAAAAAGCACTTCCGTATCCTAAACTGTCTGTTTCGTTAGCCTATATAAGCGAAATATGTACGTATACAACTTGGATTTTCATAATTTCCGTGATGACAATGCCAAGATGTATGTATGGGATGAAACTACAGCTTCAAGAGGTGCACACGCAGTAGCAACCGTCATCTTAGCGCATATGGAGGATATAACTACTCAAAAACACGTAATAGCTTACAGTGATGCTTGTTCAGGCCAAAATTGTAACATTAAAGTAGCTTGACATGGATGAAAATTGCTCAGTCATCAAATAATAATATTGGAACGGTAGACCACAAATTTTTGGTATCGGGTCATTCCTTTCTACCGAATGACCGTGATTTTGGGTTAATAGAAATGAAAATAAAAGCAGATTTCTTATACAAGCCTGAGCATTATTATGAATTGATAGAAAAGTGTAAAAGAAGAGATACCTTTTCGATAAAACGAATGTGGCAGCCGGATTTTATTTCAACCAGATCACTGGAAGAATCAATATCGCATCAATAAATCAGATCACAAGAAGAATAAATAATACCGCGGGCGAATCTGTCTCTTGGTTGCAAATTCAATGGATAAGATTCTTGAAACATGAACCTTATAAAATGTTCTATAAAACTTCTTTAGATGATTCTAAATTTCACGTTTTGGATCTATCACCTAGAAGAGAAAGACCAAAAATATACGGAAATATTAAATGACTCCCATTATACACCACCCCTAGACCTGTAACGGAAGAAAAACATAAAGATATTATGTCTTTACTACCATATATCCCTCCAGTTTTTCAGGAACATTTTAAGAATCTTAAAAACTCGAAATGATAAAAGTGGATAACTTTTTAAAAATAATTAATAAATGTTCATGAATTATTTCATTAAAGTTATTGTTTCAAATAAAACTCATAGTTCTTTATTGCTTTAAGTCATTTATAGGGCATTCAGTTAATTTTGAAAATGGTCTAAGTCGATTCAAGCTTTAGAAACAACATTTTCGTATGAAATTCACACAAAATTTCATATTCATAATAAATTTCCATTAATCAAGACTAAGAAAATTATAAATTAGAATGTCGCAAAATGTAAAAATATTTTTTAATTTATTTAAATGCAATTCATTAAATATCTCGAAACAAGAAATATATGATTTAGACCACTTTCATAATTATGGGCACATATATAACACATCGTTCAATAAGTCCCGAGACTAAGAACGAAAACAAAATTTTTTTTTGAAAATCATTTTTATTCATCAATATAATCTCCTTTTAGAGTGATAAAATCTTTCCAACGCCTTTCCAACATTTCTATACCATGTTTATAGAAGGATTTATCCTTTGCTTTAAAATAGGCTTCAGTTTCGGCAATGACCTCCTCATTCGAGCCAAATTTTTTTCCCTCGAGCATTTTTTTGAGATCAGCAAAGAGCCAGTAGTCGCTGGAGGCTAAATCTGGCGAATACGGGGGGTGGGGAAGCAAATCAAAGCCCAATTCGTTCAGTTTTGCCATTGTTTTAATGGACTTGTGGCATGGTGCATTGTCTTGGTGAAAAAGGATTTTTTTCTTCTTTATGTGCGGTCGTTTTGCTGCGATCTCCTCCTTCAAACGTACCAACAAGTCAATATAATAATCACTGTTGATCGATTTACTTTTTTCCAGGTAGTCAATGAAAATCACGCCATGTGTATCCCTAAAAACAGACGCCATGACTTTGCCAGCAGACTGCTGCGTTTTTGGACGCTTTGGGCGGCTTTCGCCAGCCATGCGCCACTCAGATGATTGCCGATTCGACTCCGGAGTGAAATGATGTATCCATGTTTCATCCATGGTCACGTATCGACGCAGGAAATCCTTTTTATTGCGAGTAAATAGCGATAAACAGCTCTCTGAATCGTCGACTCGTTGCTGTTTTTGTTCCACTGAAAGCAATCGCGGCACCCACTTAAAAAAAACCTTTTACATGCTCAATTTTTAATGAAGAATCGTAAATACGCTTCCAGATGATATCTGTGTCATTTCTGCAATCTCACGGACCTTCACTTTGCGATTTTCAATTACAATTTTTGACACGTTACTCACATTTTCCTGTGTAACGGCTTCTAATGGCCTACCCGAACGTTCCTCATCGTTTGTGTCCGTACGACCACGTTTAAACTCAGCATACCAACGACAAATCGTTGGTTTGGATGGAGAGGAGGCCGGGTAATGTTTTTCAAGCCATTGCTGGGCTTCTACGATGTTTTTACTTATTAAAAAACAATGTTTTATCAACACGCGAAACTCGCTTTTTTCCATTTTTCAAACAAATCACAAAGTGACTTTACTCTAACCTCGATAACTTTGCTGTCTGTGATCCGATCGACGTGAAATTTCTACACGTTTCATGTAAAGGTTCGCACTCTATGGAAACGTGGCCAGTTTGGTACTACTAGCACCATCTCTAGGTTAGTCTCGGGACTTATTGAACGATGTGTTATAAGGTACATTTTAATGTACCTTATATAAGTTCAAACTTCTATATCTCCGTAAATAACAGTCGGTTTTTTCTGAAATTTGCACAGAATATTTTTAAAATGCGCTTCGTAGAAAATGCAATTTAAAAATCAATTTTTTTAAAATCCCAAGTGTATTTTCCTCCGTAATTAATTTATTTTATTGTATTTTTAAATTTTGTTTATTCAGATTTTATTTTTGTTACAATTAATTCGTTTTTGTTATTATTTTGTTTTAGACATACGTATACGGATCGACGTATTTTATTATATTCATTTTATTCTCTTGCATTTAAAAATAAAATTATTGTATCAAAATATAATTCTTATTTAAGACAACTCTATTTTGATTAATATAATTTCTTTATTCAATCGAGCTTTCAATTTTTAATTTATTGTTAACTTATCAAACTTATTAATTAACTGAACTATTAGATGCGCAACGAAGTTCTGGCTGTTTTTCTTGATGAAAATGCAACTTTATTGTAAATAAATGATTATAAATTAATCATTCAAAGTATTGCCCATTGTTAGCGGTTTTTGAATCCTATCTTTCTCTTCCTTCTATCATCTTCTGAAGCTATCCACGAATCAAACCAATTTTTTAAAATCTTCATACGGGCGGAATTGCTGATCGTCCAGACCATGTGCCGTTGAACGGAACAAGTGATAATCGGACGGTGCAATATCTGGGGGATATAGCGGGTGGGGTAAGACTTCCTATTAGAGCGTTTCTAAATATGTTTTAACGGATCCGGCAACGTTAGGCCGAACGTTGTCATGCAGTAAAATCACTTTTTTGTTCCTCTGCTCTTATTATTGCCATTTTTGACGTGACAACGTCTTATAATTCAATGGAGTCGGCTGCACGCACGAATAAACATGTCTTATGCGGCGTCACCTCGCTCTGAGGCGTTCCATTTAAGGCTTGAAGTGCAAGCGTGAGCGCGGAGCGAGCGACAAAAAGGCACAATCGGCCTCCGCGTTCGGCAGCGTTCGACATCTGTCTCTCTCCTACTTGAGTGAGCGATGCGTCCGCGTGGACAGCTGCTATACAATAATACATTTACATGTTTTCGTCAAGTATGAAGTGCAGTGAAAAGTGAATGTGGTGTCAATTGTTTATAGCAACGATAATTGCGGCGATAAAGGTAATGATTCTTTCGATATTAAATATATGTTCAGTGATATATTGTCGAATATTCGTGCTTTCATCATTAAAATAAATAGCATCGGTCCGCTAGTGCAGCGATTGTAGGTTATGCTATAATTGACAAAACTATAACAATAAGTTAACAGAACTATTTCACGACAAGTAAAAAATCAATTGCTTTACTATTCGATCGAAAACATATAAACATTTCTCAAATTCATGAAAGACATGTTCAATCTCGATTGTGCATCAGACGTTAATAAATCAACAACACTAAGAGGCACCACCATCGATTTCACTTTTTCAAGACACATTACACTCGAAACACTCCCTTTCATTTCCTACTTTTCTTATCATCGTCCTATTCTCAACAGAGTAACACAAATTGTAAGAAGTTAAATATCACACATGTTTAAAAGTTGTAAATAAAAGTTGTGAAACAATTGCTCAAAGTACATTCATACTTGTAAAAACTATGTACATTGTTAAAAAAAAAAAAAAAAAAAAATTGACATTGTATTTATGCGTACAAATAAATGTAACTTGATCAATTCAATTGTGATTTCCATTTACCTCCTTCTCTATATCCATACAAAATATCTATCAAACAAATAAAATTAAAATTTTCTTTTAAAAAATGCAACCATTCCATCAGTATTTTCTTATGACGTTGTCACGTTCAACTATCGTCAGTAAACCGACTTTACAGACAACCGATTTTTTTGCCTAGTTCTTAACTTTATGGCATCAATTAAATTCGATACTGTTGTCCAGTAATAGTTTTGTTTGGTTTGAATAGCTCGTAATAAATAATACCGACCTGGTCCCACCAAATACACAGCATAACCTTCGTAGCGTGAATACTTGGCCGAGCCGACGACGTAGAAACATGACCGGTCAGTCCCCATAACTTTTTTCTCTTTGGATTGATTTAATGAATCCATTCATCACCTGTCACGATGCAATGAATAAAATCCTTCCTTTATTGCCGCTGAAGCAGCTGTTCACAGACGAAAAATCGACGCTCAACGTCCCTTGGCTTCAAATCATAAGGAACCCAGGCTTCTTGCTTTTGAATCATTCCCAACACATGCAATCGCTTGAAAATGACTTAGCTGGTAACTTCTAATACTATAGCAAGCTTAGTTTCCATTTGACATGGATCCTCGTTAAGCAATGCCTCAAATTCAGCGTCCCCGAAGGTTTTTAGCCTTCCGTCACGTGGACGGTCGTCAATATCGAAATCACCGTATTTGAAGTGATAAAACCAATCATGGCACGTTTTTTTACTTAGAGAAGCATCACCGTAAACGCTTTGGAGCTCCGGATGTGCTGCAACCGCCATTTTCTTCGAATGAAAGAAGAAAAGCAGCACTTCCCTCAAATGACGATTATTTGGCACAAAATGAGACATTTTCACACAACTAAAGTATATGACGCTAAAACAAAATCACGAATGAGTCAAAGCGGTTTGTTTATCATATGTCTAAGTTTGCTTCATGGTGTTTTAGATGTTAAAATTGACAAGCACTTACTGCTGAAGCCACCTATTGACAAATAGCGAGAACTTGGTTGCGCACCTAATATTTAATTTCTAAAATTGTTTATATAGCTTCTCTCTTTATAAATTACATATAATTATCAATTAATTTTTTTTTTAAATCATTTTAAAGTCCTTTATCAAGATACGACGATGAACGTTCGGGACGTCTAAAAACTGCAACCACTGACGATAACATCGCCAAAGTTCACCAAATGTTGTTAGACGACCGCCGAATTAAAGTGAGAGAGATAGCAGAGGTTATAAACATGTCCAAAGAACGTGTTTGCTAGATATTAAATCAAGATTTAGGCATGAGAAAGCTGTCCGCACGTTGGGTGCCGTGTTTGCTCACGTTAGACCAAAAACGTGTTCGAATGAACATTTCCAACGCTCTATTGGCGCAATAAATCCGAGTTCTGGCACCGATTAATTACTGTAGATGAAACTTGGATACACCAT
This sequence comes from Chalcis sispes, assembly GCA_949987625.1. NCBI lineage: Eukaryota > Metazoa > Arthropoda > Insecta > Hymenoptera > Chalcididae > Chalcis > Chalcis sispes. The sequence goes on along the minus strand of OX465095.1, from coordinate 44,601,629 downwards.
TATACGCCGGAAACAAAAATACAGTCAAAACAGCGCTCCAAAAAAAGTAAAAACTGTTTTCTCGGCTGGGAAAGTGATGGCTATTGTTTTTTGGGATAGTCATAAAGTTATTTTAATCGATTATCTTCAAAAAAGAAAAACCATTACAGGAGCATACTACGCATCATTACTTGACAAGCTGAAGGCAGAACTTGCGGAAAAACGTCCACATTTGCAGAAAAAGTAAATCCTGTTTCACTAAGACAACGCGCCGTCTCACACCTCAGCGGTTGCCATGGCGAAAATCCACGAATTACGGTTTCAGCTGCTTGACCATCCGCCTTACTCACCAGACTTAGCCACAAGCGAATTCTTTTTGTTCCCTCAACTGAAAATTACACTCGGAGGACAGAGATTTTCGTCAAATAAGGAGGTAATCACCTTCGTAAACAGTCATTTTGCAAAGAAAAACGTTGAGTACTATTTGGATTGGTTAAAGAGATGAGAGCATCGCTGGGAGATGTGTGTAGAATTGCAAGGAGACTATGTTAAGAAATAAAAAAAAAATTTAAGAAAAAATGTCTTGTATCTGTGTTAGGTCGGAAACTTTTCAAACCACCCTCGTACGTGGTACGTAATGGCGTGCTTATATTTAAGATACCGGGATCCAAAAAATAATAGAGTGGTGCGACTTTTTTCAAACACATTCGCAAATACACTAAAATCGATTGTATTCATCTTCATTCAGTGAGCTTTATGCCTTCGGGCTTTCTCCTGATGAGCCAACTAAATTAATTAATTTTTTGTAGCTTGAAATTGATTTGTTCTTATGTCAAACCTTGTTAACATCCCTTTCCTTTTCTTCTTTCAATTCTAATTATTTACTTTAAAACATTCAATTTTCTCCATGTTAAAAAGTTTTTGACAGTATTATCTGTATGTTTTTTAATAGCTTCCGATATTACAAGTAGAGAGACGACGAAGGTAGAAAACTAAAATATCGTTGTGTTTTGTTCAACTTGTATTGTTCTGAGGTACCGAGCTACGTTTCTGATTGAATTAGACAATAAATAGTAAATAATAAAAATGTTAATTATTTTTCTAAATTAAAATCTAAAAATGTTAGATCTTTTATTCTTTTTTATTACTCCTCATATAAAATTGCATGGATCGTTCCTTATAACTCACTACTTCCAAAAATTTTTGACGCTCACATTGAGTTGTACAGTTTGATTAAGGCTTTAGGCTACTTTAGAGACTGGAAAAATAGGCATTTGTACATAACAACAGCTAGAAGGTACGTAGGATTTTTTTGATATATTGATTTTTGGCCGAAAGGCACATTTCCAAAAATAAACTGTCAAAATTTGCAGAAAAAATCGTCAGAAAATTGTTAATAATAAGAGAACTATGCAATATTGGTAAAAAAAAAATCCTACGTACTTATTGAGATAATATATTTTTGAAGATCTTGATAAAATTTGAAGCGAATCGATTAAAAATTGATCGAGTTATGGGTGCGGCCAACTTAAAATATTTAATTTTGAGATAAACACGTTTTAAGTTTTAAATTATAGAAAGTCATACAAAATTTAGCAATACCTTTAATCCGCAGTGCTTGCTCCATATAATTGGTCTTCTAGATTAGTACCCTGCTCTTTCATTTTTTTTCTATTGAATTTTAAAGCGATCCTCCATTATTTTAAAGCTTTAGACAGCGATTTCTCTGCAAGCTTTATGCGCTGTTTGTTAATCTCCAAGCACATTTCATAGCTGTTCAGGCCAATTTCTAAATCCATCGCTTTCATTATGTGCTCAATTGAAGCAAACCCATCATTGTACACGCAAACTGCAATATCCACAGCTATATCCAACACAGTTTTACCACTAGAAGTAGATTTTGGGACCAATGCTCACACAGTTGAATTAAAACTTTCATTACAGTTTTGAGTATAACCGCCGATGCATCGAGTAAAAAGATCGTCTTCGGTCAATTCTTTATAAACTGGCTTGATAGCTTTATAAACTTCAATTGGAAGAGCTGGTTTATGTTTATACGCAGCCAAACTATTCGTAGCTTTAGCCTTTTGTCATGAGCATCATGAACGCTCTCTGGTCAGACATTTATCATGTAGCGGTTTTGCATCAGTAGATAATTTATAATCAAGTGTAGCCCATATACTATTTCTCATATTTTTAACTGCATCACAGTTCTTACGAATATGTAATCCATAATATATAGAAAGTTCATCTATTAGTTTTTCCGTCAACTTGCCTCTTCCACCGAGACCTAGTGTATTCCTTTCAAATTTCGAAGGCGAATACCCCTTTCAATGTGATCTACACACTCTTTCTTGAGTTATGTAACATTCTTATGAGGCTTAGCGTGAGTAATGCCTTTGAAAGTCTTAAAATCACCGTCACCAATGTAATGGGTGTACTTTACCTGATATGCCTACCTTGTATTATACTTCGAAAAATAAATACTGAAAGATATTTCCTGGCTATAATCTTTTTTTATATCATTTTTGAGATCTAAAGGGACCATTTAAAAAAAAAAAGAAAAAAAAAACGATTTTTTGAAAATCTAAGAGTGGCCTAAGGTCTTAGATCAATCCAATACATTACTAAATATACGACGCGTTATTTGAATTGAACGAAGCACTTACGAATTTGAACTGTCGATGCCAAGAAACATAACAAACCCGGTTTTGATTAGTGATAAATATACAAGAGATACGTCCTATGATCAATTAAAATTGTTAAAAGTTGTAGTTTTAAATTAAAAAAAAATTTATAATGCTTTATTAACATAAGTTGATGAAAATTAGAACATATTTTTTTCCTCGATTCTGGAACCCTGGGAAAAATATTTTTTATCAATTTTCTCTTAGTTTGAGTTAAATTTACTGATAAATTTGCATCAACCAAGAGCGAATATGTGGCAGGCGCAAGATTAACTACTTGAGTCTGTCGCTGAAACGTGAATGTTGTGCAAAATAAGTGTGCTGGCTAGAAAGAGGAACTTCTCCCACGTAACAGCATGTAGTCATCCGACTAAGCATGCGCCATTTCCCATAGAAAGTAGAAAGTAGAGGTCAAAAGAGAGGATTGAGAAAGAGTTGATAACTATTTATGCATATACGCGTCAGTTTCGTTCTTTGCACATAAAAACAGGCATTTTCGTAGTTGTTACTACAAAATAGGTAATGGATACTTAACACATCGTTCAATAAGTCCCGAGACTAACAACGAAAACAACATTTTTTTTCAAAAATCATATTTATTCATCAATATAATCTCTTAGAGTGATACAATCTTTCCAACGCCTTTCCAACATTTCTATACCATGTTTATAGAAGGATTTATCCTTTGCTTCAAAATAGGCTTCAGTTTCGGCAATGACCTCCTCATTCGAGCCAAATTTTTTTCCCTGGAGCATTTTTTGAGATCAGCAAAGAGCCAGTAGTCGCCGGGGGCTAAATCTGGCGAATACGGGGGGTGGGGAAGCAAATCAAAGCCCAATTCGTTCAATTTTGCCATTGTTTTCATGGACTTGTGGCATGGTGCATTGTCTTGGTGAAAAAGGATTTTTTTCTTCTTTATGTGCGGTCGTTTTGCTGCGATCTCCTCCTTCAAACGTACCAACAAGTCAATATAATAATCACTGTTGATCGATTTACTTTTTTCCAGGTAGTCAATGAAAATCACGCCATGTGTATCCCAAAAAACAGACGCCATGACTTTGCCAGCAGACTGCTGCGTTTTTGGACGCTTTGGGCGGCTTTCGCCAGCTATGCGCCACTTAGATGATTGCTGATTCGACTCCGGAGTGAAATGATGTATCCATGTTTCATCCATGGTCACGTATCGACGCAGGAAATCCTTTTTATTGCGAGTAAATAGCGATAAACAGCTCTCTGAATCGTCGACTCGTTGCTGTTTTTGTTCCACTGAAAGCAATCGCGGCACGCACTTGGAAAAAACCTTTTTCATGCTCAATTTTTCATGAAGGATTGTAAATACGCTTCCAGATGATATCTGTGTCATTTCTGCAATCTCACGGACCTTCACTTTGCGATTTTTCATTACAATTTTTAACACTTCACTCACATTTTCCTGTGTAACGGCTTCCAATGGCCTACCCGAACGTTCCTCATCGTTTGTGTCCGTACGACCACGTTTAAACTCAGCATACCAACGACAAATCGTTGGTTTGAATGGAGAGGAGTCCGGGTAATGTTTTTCAAGCCATTGCTGGGCTTCTACGGTGTTTTTACCCATTAAAAAACAATGTTTTATCAACACGCAAAACTCGCCTTTTTCCATTTTTTAAACAAATTACAAAGTGACTTTACTCTAACCTCGATAACTCTGCTGTCTGTGATCTGATCGACGTGAAATTTTTACACGTTTCATGTAAAGGTTTGCACTCTATGGAAACGTGGCCAGTTTGGTACTACTAGCACCATCTCTGGGTTAGTCTAGGGACTTATTGAACGATGTGTTATACCTACCACAAGACAATGAAAGTGGATAACATTTATCGCTAAATTGTTAATATAATTTCTAAGACTATACCTTTATTCAGAAAGAAAGTTATCCTGTTATCTACTAATAAACAAGTAGTCAAAGTAAATAACTTGATTCTCTTGAAGATTGGTGCTCCGACGCAAACATATTACTCTGTAAACACTGTCCTCTATTTTAAAGTGGCTATTCATTTTCCTGCAAAATTTCTTAATTTCTTGGAACCCTCCAGAATTTTCCTATATAAATTGATGTTGAAAGCAGAGTGTCCTATTATTATGTCAAGGAACCTTTATCCATCCAAATTGTTCAATGGTACACGTTTGCAGGTCAAATCGTTAAAACCTTTAAAATAAAGTGCATAATACTTATTAGATATGGAACTGGAAAAGTCGTTTTTATTTCCCGAATCTCATTAACATCAACCTATTTATTATTTCAATATAAACTTATTTTCAGTAAAATCGTTTTTGATAACATTTACAATGGCCATGGTAATCATTAATTAATCATAGGGTCAAACATTTAATGTTGCTGGTTTAAATTTGAGCATTTAGTGTTTGTCGCAAGGTCGAATATACGTAGCTTTTTTGTATGTAACTTCTAAGAAAAATCTGTTGTCTAATGAAAAAAGCTGTAAATACTGATTTAATAACATTGTATAATTACTGGCTATATAGTCTGATTTAAATGATAAAATGTTGATATTGTCGGCTAACATAATCTAGTAGCCATTAAATTTGTAAACCATGTATAAAAAAAGAATTTTTCAATTTTAATCTGCATTGTAATAAAATATAAATAAAAAATGAAAAACAATTTTCGTGAAGTAAAAATATTTTCTTGCTAAACGCAATTTTCGGAATAGTGTACTTTAGGAGAGAAGAAAAGAAAGTGCAGCAGCATTATCAGAATGGGCGAAACCAGAGGATGCTATCACTTTTTTGATTGCAATTGTAATGGATATATATTAATATTCCAATTAATTAGATAAAAACAATGTTAAAAAAAATCTATGAAGAGGACATAAAACAGATACAGCTAAAACATAATTACAGAAGTGTGACGTCCGGACTAACACATGGAATACTATTACGCCATATTTTTAATTTGTTACCACGCTTGTTTGATTCGCGATAAATTAAACTAATAAGCGCGTAGGTCTGGCGCTATTTTGAACCTACGATTTCTTGCAATAGTTTGGGCTAGCAGAGCGAAAGTTCAACTTTGGCGGTTTATCAACAACTACAATTTACTTGACGACTGCAACCGTGCAGTTTTAGAAAAAATTATATATAATGGATTAAAATTGTCGATAACTATCATGGCGTGGCCCAATTAACTTGCCATGCTGAATCAATGTTGAATTTTGAAGATATTAGAAACATATTTGTATAATAGGAAGATGGAACGTAACAAGCGTTTACACGCAACTAGCCGAGGCTAGCAGGGACAATACTGAATGTTACAAAGGATAGACGAATCCTAGCAGACGTTTACATGCAGCTAGCCGTGGCTATCAGGGACAATACAGGGTGTTACGAAGACGGAAGGTAACAAACGTTTACACGCAACTAGTCGAAGCAGGGATAAAACTAGGGAATGCAAATCTCGCGAGATTGGGGCTCAAGCGAGATCCCGCGAGTTTATGAATGACAATACTGCGAGATCTCGCCCATTTCGAGATCTCGCGAGATTATTAGTTTTATATTTTTTTTTGCAAATAATCACAATATTTGAATAAATTAGGAAAAAAATTATAAGTATTATAAGATAAACATTTATTTTCACGAATTTTTTCAATAGACTTTTATGCATCAAACATTGTTTGACGTATCTGTCTATAATTTTTTAATAAACTTCTAAGTAGTAAACTTTGACGTACGTATCTATCAAATAACATATAAAAGAAACAACCAGTCATCTCTTCTAATATCAAACAAAAATCGTTTAGTAATAAATCAGTTCTATTATAACAAACAAAACAACGAGAAGTCAAAAAAAATGAAACTTATTATCTAAGTTGAGTTGATTATTAAACTGAGATATTATTATCAATTAAATAAAACTATATCTACTCAGTAGATCCATTAGATATTACAGATTAATTAATAAAATATACCAATTAGTCAGACTATTAGAAATTACAGATTTATTAACAAAATATACCAATCAAATGAAAGATTTGTTCAGTTCAAATCACGAGCCATTATTACGAATTATTTTGAAAGTAGCTCCTTAAGAAGCACAAAATGTCCAAAGAATCATCTGCTAAACGGCTTCTTATTTTGTTGGCCAGATAAACAGCCGCTGAGAAGGCCCTTTCAGATTCAACGCTAGTTGGAGCCACAGATCTCAGGCAGTTATCCACGAACTGTAAAAGTTCGCCTTTTGACCCCCCGGACTCGTATAAATTCATTTCCTTTTTGATTAATGCCTCCATAGAATTCGTAGTTGGTTTTCTGTCTCTAGGTTCTTTGAACGCAGCAGTCAATGTTTCCTGAAGTTCTTCCTGCAATGAAATACTCTTGCGTGTCTCAGAAAGAGATGAAAGCTGTTTACTATCGTCATCCTCAAATTCAGCTATATCATTAGCGGTGGCAGCTGATGTTGATGCGATCGACCAAGATGGATCTGAATTTGTCTGTGTCTGTGAATTAGTCAGATTGTATTGCGGATGCAAACGCTCTATAAGTGATTTAATTTCAGTTCAAATCACATTTTTCGGAGGCAATTTAAATGTTTCGTCTTTCGCAAACTCTTCTTTATCTGCTTGGTATTTAGCTGGATCTCTAATATACAACAAGCATGCTGTCAAATTCATCCGACGCTCAACAATGCGCTTTCTCAAGGAGCCAGGTAGTTTTTCTGCCAATGGAGTTCTTAGCTCTTCCAGTTTGCGAATTATAAACTTAAGTGTTGTTTCTGCGATAGCCAAGTCTGTATCTTGACGACATAACACCTCCACAGCCAGTTTTATAGGTTGAAATGCCTTGTCTAAGTTCGCTAAAACCGCATGTTCTTCCGCATTCAAAGAGTAGTTCGGATCAGCTTCCAGGCTAAGGTCTATCAAAGCTTTGCTGACACACAGCTTGATTCTAAAAAATGTTGAAATCATGTCTGCTAGGCTCGACCATCGAGTTTTACAATCAAGTTGTAACTTAATATCTTTTCCAAATTCTTGCTTTACGTATATTTGCAGAGTATCATTTTTAGTAGATGATCTTTTAAAAAGTTTCACCAATCTCTTAACTTTCTCAATAATACCCGCATATTCTGCATCTAGGTCTACTTCTATTCTGGGCATAGAGCAATGAAAAACATAATCTTCTGAGTCGAAGCCTGTGCTAGAAATTTCGTCCATTTCCAAAGGAATCTCATCGTCGTTTTCCTCATTTTCAGATTCTATCACAGGTTCCTCAACATCAGTTTGTTTTTTATAAATAGTATCTATTATGCCAAGTTGAACTCTATGGGCATAGCAGAGCTGATGTGAAAGTGATATCAATCGACCCAACTTTTTCATCACACTTGCCCCATCTATAGTAATATTGATAATATCTTTTTCCAGAATAAGGCCAAATTCGATTAACTTTGTTTTCAAAATACTGACACCACTTTCAGCAGGCATACTTCCAAAGACGCGAATCTGCCCCAAGTTCCAAAACATAGCATTGCCGTTCGAAAATGTGTGTACGTTTACATTCATGTATCGCTTGTTCATAGAAGAAGTCCACTCATCAAATGTTAGTGTAAATCTGTGATCATTCTCCTTCAGTTAAGCCAATTCACGCATTATTTCCATTTTCAATGTCATGCCATAATTCATAACTATAAGTTTAATTGTGTTTGGGGACATAGGCAGTTTGTGTCCCGATGAATTGAAGAGATCTCTCATATCTTTGGAAGAACAGAAAACACGGAAAGGTAGTTCATCTTTGACTACCATTCTTGATATTTTTTTCTCCATAGAAGTATCTTCAACCGGAAGAAAATGATCAGTAATTTTTTGCCTCTTCTTTCTTGCTGGTGGCACTGGTGCTGACGATCCTGGTGATTCTGGACTAACATTCGACGTAGATGCGGTTGCTGTTACTAATTCCATGTTTTGATTAGTAGCCCCAGTATTTGATGATGGTGGCGGCAACGGTGGGGGTGATATGACATTCTTCGTTTTCGTGTCAATTTTATGAATCGATTTTAAATGCACATGTAAGCCACGTGGAGATCGATCTTTGGTTTTAAGAATCTTCTTACAAAGTTTGCACTTAGCACTCAATCCATTTTCCGCTCTCAAAAAGTATTTCCATACTTCCGACACACTCTCATAGTCTTTATAAACTATATTCGCCGACATCGTTCGTTATTCCACTCGTCAATTACATAAGAAACTTTTTTTTGCATAAATAACCAAAAAAATACTTGAATGCAATTAAACTCAATCATGTTAGCTAGCAAAAACTATTAGTAAACAAAACAAATGCGCGCTGATGACGCTGTACGCCGGCTCAATTTTCGACCAATCGCACGCACGAACGAATCTAAGCGACACCTCGTCCTGCGACCGAAACGCACCGAACGAAACCGACAGATCGCAACTCCGTCCGTGTCAGTCCGCGCTTCGAATAAGACGTTTTTATGCTCGAGTGCAATCTCGTTAAACTCGCGAGATCTCGCCTTTTTTTCGTCCGAGATCAATCTCGCTAAAAATGGTCGAGATCTCGCGAGAACGAGATTGCATTCCCTAGATAAAACTGAATGTTACGGAAAGCGACGAGGTTGTAGCAAACGTTTGCACGCAACGAGTCAAAAATAGCAGGAACTAAACTGGATGCTACGGTAGGATAACAAACATTTACACGCTACTAGCTGAAGCTAGCAGGGACAAAGCAATGTTATTTAAGGTTGGAATCAATCGGATACACCAAGGATTTGAAGTTAGAGATTTGTATAATGTTAGTTAAATTTAGAAAAATTTACGTTAAAAATTGAAACCTGAACTTAAAAAACTTTTCAGAAAAATGAATTTAAAAAATTGTCGAAAATTGAATTTGAAAATAGAAAAATTTCGACTGGTAAAAAAAATATGAAAAATTTCGTTTTGAATGTGTCTTTAATCTTGAATTTAGTAAAAGCCTCTTTTGAATGCATATAGACTGCTCGGAACGAGAAGAGCTAGTGTCTTGAGCCGATACTCGTCAAAACTGCTGTCGATTTACAGAAACTTGCCCTTTTTATTCAAAAATCTGTCCATAAGGCCCGTTAGTAAAACGGAGATGGGGCATAGAAGTTCGGAGGGGCTAGAAAACGTCAAATGAAAAGTCTAGAAAAAGGTTTTCCTCCCTACTTCTAACCCTAAACTTGAAATTCTAGTATTGCGCAACACGAGCAGAAAGAAGGTCCCGCCCTCGCATCATATGTAGAATAAGTAGAAGTGAGAAAGCATGATATAGGGTAGAGCGAAATGAGTATGCTCGGGACTTCTCATACTCATACGTTTTCCCGTCTCTAATATAAAATATAAGCTAAAATATTCTTAAAAATTATACGTAAGTATTTTAGGATAACAATATGTAAAATTAGGTTATCGTATAAAAATTATAGAACTGTTGTAAGATATTTAATTATAATATTACTTAAAATCAATTAAATGAAATAACTAAAACTAAATATATTAATAGCTTATTTATGATTATTATTAATATTAATGATGACTAAATAGTGACAAATATATGCATTTATAATTGACTACTAAAAAATTGTTCTAAGAGTATTCTTAAAATTATATTTAAAATTAGAAGTATTGCAGGATTAAAATTAATAACAATAATAAAAATCGAGATTATTAAAATTAATAAATATCGTGAAACGCAATTAAAGATAATTTAAATTAGATAAATGATAAAATAATATTTATAATAGATTTAATTTCTATTTTAGTTAATATTAATATTAATAATAAATCATTCCTATTATTAAACATAACCTTAAAATATATTCTTATATTTTAACTAGTATCATTCATTTATATTTTTGATATATTTTATATTTCAAAATACAATATATTTTGTAAAATTAAAATTTATTATAAAAATAATTAATTGAGGTTTATTCTATTAAAGTACGTAAAATATCAGGAAGGCGTTAAATTGTTCTAGGTTCAATAATTGACATCAATTAGTTAAAAAAGTTTGAATTTGAAATAAAGAAAAAGGAAAATATGCTTTTATGTATCCTTAGTTCTTCTTTACGCTTGTTCAGGATGTGTTGTGCACATGTGCGCATCGATTTTTAGCCGGAGGATAGGGAGTAGGGATAACTCGTCTTCGTAAGATTTTTTCTACGAAGAGACAAAAAAGAATAGTGGAAAAATTTTTTGAATTTTGCTTGAAAACGTAACAAAAGCATGATAGCACAAACGGACTGAATAATTTGAGAAAACACATAAATTCAATAATTCAAAAAAAAGCAGGGAATGTTGAAGGGATCGCTTCTTTTAGACATAGCCGATTGCATGATTAGATAAAAGACTAACATAAAATCAACAACGGCACACAATATGCTGATGCATCAGCAACCAAGAATGGTTCACGAAAAGCAAATCAAGAAAGCGACAGCATATTTTTATACCAGTTAAAAGTATCATTATAAATAGAGACCAAATCTTTTTCCGTTTGGTAAAGTTAAGTCTCGCTGAACCCGGTCAGATCAATATAAAGAAATAAAAAGAAAAAAACAAAATATCAGTTTTAGAAACTTGAATAAATGCTTTACAAATACCTAACTTAAATTTTAAAGAACAAACTTTTTTATTTTTAATATTGATTTGATAAAATTACAAACATTTTTCCTCTCGTTTACAATTATTGATTGGGAAGACTAAAATTGCAAAAAATTTTACAGCCTAACGTACACATAATAGTCCTATAAATTTTCAACTCGATTCGTGAAACCGTTTTTCGGACTTAATAATCAAATTTTTATAAAAATAATTGAAGGAACGAGTGTATTATTCCTAAACCTCGTGTAGCCAAAATCGGAATAAAAAAATTAAAATAGTTTTTTTGACTCTTTTACAATATTGCATTAGTTATTTGTTGAATTTGAAGAAAAAATAATTTTTAAAAACTTTTCAGGATAAAAATTTTTTGATTTTTATCTTTTCCAATATTTGAAAAATATTTTAAAATTATCATATCAATTCTCTTAAATTTTTTATTTTGAACCTGGACTGACAACAGGTTTGCCTTTCGAGGTCACTTGATTGGAGGGTTGTGGGAAGGAAGGATGTTTAAGGGAAAATATTAAAATATAACAAAATATTAAAAATTAATTTTCATAATATACTTTAACTTCATAATAGATAGGTCAATTAATATTTTTTCTAACTGAATACCGGAATAGGTCATTTTTGACTTCTTTAGTAAAAATAAGTAAATGTCATTCATGGTAAATTTAGCATTAAATATAACGTAAAACTATTTTAAATGTAACTAAATATAATTTAATTTAATATAAATAAAATATAATACATGATTATTTTAAATATAATTAAAAGTAACTAAAAATTATTGTAAATATACTTAAATGTGAATTAAATATAATTTGATATAATTACTTATTCGCTTGTGGCAGAAAGACGTATAGCGCCTCTCGTGGCGAAACCGATTCGAGACGAAGGACAGATAACATTCGTAGAAGGTTAGTTTTTAGGAGACTTAAAATAAATGCTCATATAAATAAAAGTATTAAGTGTTTAAAAAGAAGCAAAATTATTTTTAAATTCGTAGGAAGTAAAAAACTAAAGGTAAGTAAAATTTTTTCTTGTACTTATTGATTTTACTGCGTCATTTTTGGTTATGAAAAAGTAAACATTAGACAAAGTGATAACATATATTTATGAAATTAAAGCTTAAACAATATATCTATGTTTTTACAGTTTCATAATTTTTAATTGATCATAATAAAAACTTGTTTTTAATATAACTTAAATATAACTTACCTTTGAATTTCACCATAAATGTTTTTATTAAAACTTGATTTTAAAAGGTTTTTAATAATATTTAGTTTCAACCCGAAAAAATATCCAAACATAAAGATCTTGCAGAAGCTGGACATGTTCGAGAGGTGCAGAAGAGCTTAAGGTTAATGTAAAATATAATACAATTTCTGCAAGTTTATTAAAACAGCTTCAGTGTCTACGACACCATACTCAACAAAGTTACTTGTAAGTAAACGTAGTCAAATATTGAATCATTTATTTTTCGTAAAAGTATATAATTAAATTAAGTTAATATTACAGATAAATTTAACAAGAAAAATAATAAGTGTGTCTTGCGCATGTGAATATAATAAAAGTGGAAAGTGCAAACATATTGCTGGATTGATATATTAAGCGGATCATATTGAAAGTTTAGCGAAATCTTATTAAGAACAGCTTTAGAGACACGTATCTGCTAAAAAATTCGCACAAGATATTTATTCTAAGGACTAGTATTTTAATGAAATATTACCTCCTACAAAACATGTTAGTGTTTAACTAGTAAAAATAGAAATACCTGAGTTAAAATCAAATTCATCATTGAAGTTAATATTAATGGCAGCTGCAAAAAGTGCAATTGTTTTTGAATTTAAGAATTATGTTAATAGCCTTTTAGTTAAAGTTGAAAAGCAATTACATACAAAAACTTGTGAAGAATTTGTAAATGGAATATTTATATTTCTAATGGATTATCCAGTCTATAAAAGTAAATGCGAAATTAATGAAAATGAAAAACAGTTTTATGTGAATAATATTGTGATAAGCAGAGAAAATATGATACGTTTATGTTGTGAAACTTTAGAATAGTCTAATTTCAGTAAATAGTTCGAAGCTAGACAATTACGCATAAGTACTAGTAAAAATGTACATAGTACCAATGTTACCAATCAGAAGACTAAAGAATTTTCACTTAAGGATATGCGTAATCCAAAAAATGTTGAAATTAAATCAACTTAATATGGGACAAAAAATAAAAAAAAAGCCAAAAAGTTGTAATGAGAAGCTTTACAAACTGGAAGTTATGAAACTTGAAGTTCTAGTTAGTGAAAAACAGCCATGGTTATATGCAAATCTAGATGGAGTGATTATAAAATATGGTTGTACAGGGTGCGGCAGCATAACTTCCTTTTTTCAAAACTTAATGAAACCCATTGTATGAATCAGAAAATTTTTATTTGTTTTTTATAATGTAGGCGCATACCTAAACTTTTGTTTTACTTAGTTTTGAAGATCAAATCAGGTAGGTGACGTCCCCCAATCTCCATACACTGAGTAAATTGATTTCTGGCGTTTCTCATGACTCTTGCCAGCATAGCAGGCGTTATATTTTTCTTCAATTTCTACCTGGATGTTGGTCTTCAGATCTTGTAGAGCCCTTGGACGGTTCACATAAACACGGGATTTCAAAAAACCCTATAAAAAGAAATCACAAAGGGCCGAATCAAGAGAGCGGGCTGGCCACTCCAAATCGCCCCTAATTGAGACGAAGCGCTCTGGGAAGTGTTCCCTCAAAATAGCGATCGATGCTCTTAAAGTGTGGATCGTTGCACCGTCTTGTTGGAACTAAGTGTCCCCTAAGTCCTACTCATCTAGACGTGGGAAAAAAATTCCTGTAACATGTTTACATACCGATCCGAAATCAGTTGCACTGCGACTTTATGTTCTCAGGTAATCTAATGGGCCGAGGGACTCCGGTTCTTCGTTTTGTCGCACTTACAGTTTGTCTGAACGTAGTGACCCACATAACAATTGATTTCCGGTTCGGGACTGGGGCCAACGGGGCTAAATTAAAGCGATTCCGAAAGGTGTGCTGGGTTGCGATCACAGAACATCTGCTCGAGAAGTAGGCCCCAACGGCAAAAGCTCGCTTTTCACTGTTCCAACGCGTGATGGCGACTGAGCTATATCGGGACAAAACTTTATAGTCCCGTTTTTCGAACGAGACCACTAGCGCTCCGCTACCACATCAACTGACTGAATAGCGCGCATTTTAAAAAAAAAAGTTATGCTGCTGCACCTTGTATAAATAAAATTGTCGAATTTAAATGTCCGAGTAGCTGCGAAAAAAGCCAATTATAGACCTTAAAAATAAAGTCAGTAGTGTCAAATATTTAAAGTTAGCCTTTACTCATGATGACACATTCAATACCTTCCTTATGTATTTTTTGAAGAAGACCAAGAATCTCAAATTCGCATCCTCTAAAGGTTAAAAAAGGATGTTCATAAAGATATTTCAAATATTTTCTAATATTGTAAATATTTCTAATATTAAATATAATGTTACTGTTTAAAAAATAAAAAGCATTTAAGTGTTAAATGCAAAGTATCATGTGTAAGAAAAAAAGTAAAATTCTTTTAAGGGAAGGTTTACCTTCTTATTGACCAAAACAACAGTTTTTTTTGGGAATTTTTTTTTTCATAGAAAGAAATTAATAAACAACTCAAATTGTTTACTACTTGTTTAATACAATAAGAAGTATCAAAAAAAATTTTTTTTATGACAAAATATCGTGACGGTAATTAATGGCACGCCCCGTAAAGTGACCATCTCCAAAAAAGGTGGCCCGCTGTTGGCCACTATAGCACCTGCAAAAATGAACGAAAATTAAAAAACGAAAAAGTTGTATAAAATATATAAGTGTAGTCGGCATCTGATCTACAATCATCGCTAAAAATCAAAAATTAACAAAATGGCGGGCATTTGAATTGTTTTTTTCATTATTGAGTTTTTTTTCACTTTTTAAAGTACTCTAAAAATAAAAATAATGCATATATTATCTTGATTGTAGTCCACTTTTCGATAAATACTTTAACAATTAAAAAAAAAAAAAGGCGATTCATCGAGTAGTTTTTTAGTAATCGTGGCCAACAGTTCGAAAAACGTGGTTTCGAGAAAAACGCGCTTGAAGATTTGATTAACGACTAATCTGTGTTAACGTCGGTCTCGTTTTTGTTCCATAGCTTTAAAAAAAATAGATATACGACCAAACGGTTTTGGGAATATATTCCACACGTAATAAACTACAAAAAAATGTAAAAAAAGAAAAATCGATTTTTTGGTTCAGAAAAAGGTAAACCTCCTCTTAATTTAAATAATTATTTTATTAAAGTGAAACCACAAAAAATTACAGAGTATTAACAAATTACAAAATATTACGTAAAAAATATAAAATGAACCTTGTAATTGTAAAAATAAAATATTGTTATTTAATAGAAAGTTATTATTATTTAATATCCATCCCCAAAATAATTGAAGGCTGCAAATTTAACACTATGCAGACCATCTGTAAGATGCCGTCAATACTTGAAAAAAATTTCATGGTATAAATTGCAAAATTTTATACGCTCTTAATCTTTGCACTATTCTTTAAACATGATTGCGAGCTTTTATTACACTGTACGTAAGAGCTGTTTCTTCTTTAGGAAGTGCTGCTTTTCTTCTTTCATTCGAAGAAAATGGCGGTTGCAGCACATCCGGAGCTCCAAAGCGTTTACGGTGTTGCTGCTTTAAGTAAAATAACGTGCCATGATTGGTTTCGTCACTTCAAATACGGTAATTTCGATATTGATGACCGTCCACGTGACGGAAGGCTAAAAACCTTCGGAGACGCTGAATTGGAGGCATTGCTCGACAAGGATCCATGTCAAATGGAAACTAAGCTTGCTTTAGTATTAGAAGTTACCAGCCAAGTCATTTTCAAGCGATCGCGTGTATTAGGAATGATTCAAAAGCAGGGAGCCTGGGTTCCTTATAATTTGAAGCTAAGGGACGTTGAGCGTCGAGTTTTCGTCTGTGAACAGCTGCTCTAGCGGCAATAAAGGAAGGATTTTCTTCATTGCATTGTGACAGGTGATGAATGGATTCATTACGTCAATCCAAAGAGAAGAAAGTTATGGGGACTGACCGATCATGTTTCTACGTCGTCGGCTCGGCCAAGTATTCACGCTACGAAGGTTATGCTGTGTATTTGGTGGGACCAGGTCGGTATTATTTATTACGAGAGGCACGAAAAAGTGATTTTACTTCATGTCAACGTTCGGCCCTACGTTGCCGGGCCCGTTAAAACCTATATAGAAACGCTCAAATAGGAAGTCTTACCCCATCCGCTATATTCCCCAGATATTGTGCCGTCCGATTATCACTTGTTTCGTTTGATGGCTCATGGTCTGGCTAATTAGCAATTCCGCTTATTTGAAGATATCAAAAACTGGCTTGATTTATGGATAGCTTCAAAAGACGACCACTTTTACCGTAATGGTATTCGAGCTTTGCCAGAAAGATGGGAAAAAATTGTAGCTAGCAATGAGCAATATTTCGAGTGATTCATTTGTAACCATTTTTTTTTACAATTAAGTTGCATTTTCAACAAGAAAAACAGTAAGAACTTAAATGCGCACCTAATAGAAAAGAATAAAATACAAGAACTCGGAGGGACTCGAGAGGTGTAGTGCCCTTAGCTTTTGCCTTCGTACACTCTTCCCATATTTTCCTCAGTGTGCTCTAAGACATGTTCGTCACTTAGCAATATCCCAGAACCCATTTAAGACTGTATTTTCTGATTTCCTCCTGTACGGTAAACTCTCTTAACCATTTCCGTTTGTGGCCCGTTAAAGCCGGGCACTCACAGAGTAAGTGAATTGGGATCTCTTCTCAGTCTTCATCACATCTGCCACAGACAGGTGATTTTATATTTCCAATCTTGTACTGAAACCCTTCAAAATTGCCGTGTCCTGTAATTAGTTCTACGGTTCTCTTGAAGTCACCTGCTTAAGGAAGGCAGTTCATTGCTCCACCTAACACATCGTTCAATAAGTCCTGAGACTAACAACGAAAACAACATTTTTTTTCAAAAA
Organism: Chalcis sispes; assembly: GCA_949987625.1. Classification (NCBI taxonomy): domain Eukaryota; kingdom Metazoa; phylum Arthropoda; class Insecta; order Hymenoptera; family Chalcididae; genus Chalcis; species Chalcis sispes. The sequence continues at coordinate 44,584,225 of OX465095.1, read as the reverse complement.
TCATTTTTATTCATCAATATAATCTCCTTTTAGAGTGATACAATCTTTCCAACGTCTTTCCAACATTTATATACCATGTTTATAGAAGGATTTATCCTTTGCTTCAAAATAGGCTTCAGTTTCGGCAATGACCTTCTCATTCGAGCCAAATTTTTTTCCCTAGAGCATTTTTTTGAGATCAGCAAAGAGCCAGTAGTCGCTGCGGGCTTAATCTGGCGAATACGGGGGGTGGGGAAGCAAATCGGAGCCCAATTCGTTCAATTTTGCCATTGTTTTCATGGACTTGTGGCATGGTGCATTGTCTTGGTAAAAAAGGATTTTTTTCTTCTTCATGTGCGGTTGTTTTGCTGCGATCTCCTCCTTCAAACGTACCAGCAAGTCAATATAATAATCACTGTTGATCGATTTACCTTTTTTCAGGTAGTCAATGAAAATCACGCCATGTGTATCCCAAAAAACAAACGCCATGACTTTGCCAGCAGACTGTTGCGTTTTTGGACGCTTTGGGCGGCTTTCGCCAGCCATGCGCCACTCAGATGATTGCCGATTCGACTCCGGAGTAAAAGGATGTATCCATGTTTCATTTATGGTCACGTATCGCCGCAGAAAATCCTTTTTATTTTGAGTAAATAGCGATAAACAGCTCTCTGAATCGTCGACTCGTTGCTGTTTCTGTTTCACTGAAAGCAATCGCGGCACCCACTTGGAAAAAACCTTTTTCATGCTCAATTTTTCATGAAGGATTGTAAATACGCTTCCAGATGATATCTGTGTCATTCCTGCAGTCTCACGGATCTTCACTTTGCGATTTTTCATTACAATTTTTAACACTTCACTCAAATTCTCCTGTGTAATGGCTTCCAATGGCCTACCTGAACGTTCCGCATCTTTTATGTCCGTACGACCACGTTTAAACTCAGCATACCAACGACAAATCGTTGGTTTGGATGAAGAGGAGTCCTGGTTATGTTTTTCAAGCCATTGCTGGGCTTCGACGATGTTTTTACTCATTAAAAAACAATGTTTTACCAACACGCGAAACTCGCTTTTTTCCATTTTTCAAACAAATTACAAAGTGACTTCACTTTAACCTCGATAACTCTGCTGTCTGTGATCCGATCGACGCGAAATTTTTACACGTTCCATGTAAAGGTTCGCACTCTATGGAAACGTGGCCAGTTTGGTACTACTAGCACCAACTCTGGGTTAGTCTCGGGACTTATTGAACGATGTGTTATCTCCAGTCCCCCCCCTCCTTTCTAGGGCCTTAGTTTTTTCACATCTAGCGGATGTGTGCGACGCCACCCTGCGCAGTGCCTCTTTATATTTTGCAATTTTATTTCATCTCTCTTGGAACGACATCTCTACACGTGCCATTACGGGTCCCTACGTGTGACAGCCCCATTTAGCTAGTGCGTCCGCCCTTTCATTGCCCTCACACCCGGAGTGCTTAGGTGTCCAGGTAAGGTTGAGGCGATTCCCTTTCCCTGAATCAGACAACGCTGCTTTGGTGTCTCTCACCCGTTTGGAGCTGGTGGGGACTGTCCCTAAGGCCTTCAGCGCTGCTTGACTGTTCGAGTAGATCGAGATAGTTAGTCTATTTCTGCCTCTTTCCAATAGTTCCCCAGCACACATTTTGATTGTGAGCAATGCAGTCCGGAAGATCGTGTTGTAATCTTCTTGTCGAAAGCAGAAACTGTCCCTGCGTTTAGAACCACAGAAACCAGCTCCTACTCGCCACCCTGTGTTGGACCCATCGGTGAATCATATTTCACCATGCCTGGGCCTATGTTTCTCCCATCCTTCTGTCACTGGTATGTGGATTTTAAAATTCTCATACCTGATCGTTGTAGGTAGAATTCTTTCCTGGGATTCTTTCCAGATTTCCCTCAGCTTATCATCAAAAAGCTGCTTATGTCTTTTGTTATTTGCCTTCCACCCTCCGACACAAATTAGTTGGTATGCCGTTTATATCGCAACGATTCTGATGTGCAGTGCTAGCGATGGTAGTTTCACCATGAATTTCATCGCAGCGCACGGGGTGCTTCATCTAGTGGCCGTGACGCCCCTAAGAAAAAGTGCTTGCACCAGATCCAGCTTCTTCACTTCCGTGCTTCTCAACGTTCTGCATCACCAGATTATCGAAGTGAACACCAATCGTGGCACAATAATGGCAGAATAAATCCAGCTCATCTATTGTGATCCCAGTCCCTACTTAGCTCCTATAGCCCCTCTACATTGCCCGAATGTAGAGATTGATAGATACACGTGTTTTTTCTTTTAATTCAATTGGTTATTAACACGTTCTTATTTCTTTAATTTTTTAATTGTTAATTAATACGTGTTTTTTATTTAAGTTTTTCTATTATTAATTAACAAATCGTTTAAACAAATTATTGCAAAAATGAATTCTTGCAAAATCTAATAGCGGCAATCAATTCTAAGGGAAAAGTTACGTAGAAAACATACTTAGTCAGTTATGAAAATATTAATTGTTTATTAGTAAAATTTAAATAAACAAATGGATGCGACTACGTGAGATATCGAAAAAGTAATTACAAAATGTTTGCTATAATTTATTTTTTTGCAAAATTTGCGTTTTGTTAGTACTGTGCTATCAATAGAATAAAAGCGTATTGAATTTTTTACGTGTTTGCATCTGGAATATGTTGAGAGATGTGAGTAGGGCAATAGTATACTTTGCAAGTAGAACACAATTTGTCTGTTCGATTTTTGCAAGTCTCTTCAGAAGACAGTTTATAGTTGCATGATTTGCGTTGGCCAATAATTACTTTGTGAGTTTCATCTTTTTAAGGTTCTGTGATTTACGTTTAGGGGTAGCTCTGTTTCTTTTTAGCAAATAACATTCACAAATTCCTTTAACTATATCTTTTGAATCTTTTATTTTATTAGGATTTACGATGTTGTACAAAACTCATCGGATGATATCTTCTGTTCTGAACTTCACCTCAAAGTTTCGACTTTTCAGTGAAAAATGGAAAATTGGTAGAAAATGCAGTAAATTAATTTGTATAATATATGAATTATAATCAACTTCATTCGAAATATTGAGATTTCATTTATTCCAGTGCAAATTAAATATAGCCATTTGCTTATTTATATACATTGTACAAAAGGCTCATATTCATTCTGTAGCAAGTCTGCATTCACTATTTCCACATGGGTTAGTGTGAGCATTTAGTACATCGCTCACGTTTACTTCTATGATCGTCATTGTCTCTGGCGCTACAATATTATTGTAATAACATCAATCTTATCCATACAAAAAATATATATAAATCTCATCGCTATAATATTTTCATACAATACGAGGTGTGATCAAAAAATAAAGTGACTTTTCATTTTTTATAAAAAATATTCATTTATTCATCTAAAATTATGTTATTCCCTTCAAAATAATCCCCCTCTGATACAACGTACTTGTGCCAGCGCTTTTTTCAGTCGTCAAACACTTCTGAAATGCACTTTGGGTATTGCCTTGAGCTCCTTCAGCGATGCAGCCTTAATCTCCTCAATAGTCGCAAATCTTCGTCCTTTCATGGGCCTTTTCAATTTCGGGAGGAGGAATAAGTCGCAGGGGGCCAAATCTGGTGAATACGGTAGTTGAGGCATGATGGTAGTATTGTTTTTGGCCAAAAACTACTTACTAGTAACGACGTGTGCACAGGTGCATTATCGCGGTGTAAAATCCATGAATTTCTTTCTACACTTCCGACCGTTTTTTTCTTCTTGATTCACGCAAACGCCTCATAACCTCAAGGTAATACTCCTTGATTATCGTACGACCTTGTGTTAGGAATTCTTGATGCACAACGCCATGGTAGTCAAAGAAAACTGTGAGCAAAACCTTCACATTCGAACGAACTTGGCGTGTCTTTTTCGGTCTTAGCTCTCCTGGGCTCTTCCATTGGGATAATTGTGCTTTGGTTTCCACGTCATAACCATATACCCATGATTCGTCACCAGTTATAACTTTTTTGAGCAGATCAGGATCATCATTGACGTCGTTCAACATGCCCTTGGGTAATGTTCATGCGATGCTGCTTCTGATCAAAATTAAGCGATTTTGGAACGAATTTCGATGACACACGTGCCATACCCAAAACGTCCGTTAGAATCGATTGGCATGAGCTAAACGATATGTTAAGATCATCAGTTATTCCTCTAATCGTGATTCGACGATTTTTCAACACAGTTTCTTTCACTTTCTGAACATTTCCGTTAGTTATTGACGTGCTGGGACGTCCGAAGCGAGGTTTATCATTAACATTTTCTCGGCCCTCTTGGAATAACTTACACCACTTATAAACATTTTTTTTGCTCAGAGTTGACTCACCTCATGCCACTGTCGACATTTCAAGAGTTTTTAAGCACTTAATACCATTTTTTACACAAAAATTAATACAAACTCTTTGCTCCATTATTCTCAACAGCAAAAAATCGCCGAGCACGCAAACACGAGTCTAACCTTTATGCCTCTCACATAAAAACAACACATGTTATATAGTCAAAACTGTAAACGTATGATCGTGACGAGTGTACCAACATAACAAAAAAAATATTTTAAAATTAGAGTGTACATAGCGCGCGAAATTCAAAAAGTCACCTTACTTTTTAATCACACCTTGTATTTCGTATTATAGTCGGTCTTATCCATACACACCTGTGAATAGAAAAGTTCTTCGTTGATCGCTACACATCTAGTAGGGTAATTCACCTCCAGCATGTCCTTCTCTAAGTTGAGTTTTAGGCAGAAGTGTCCAGTATTTGACTATCCTCTAGCAGATTTCGGAGGCTATCAGTTTCCAACTTTCAAGGATGTCATTCTGTGCTGTCTAAACGAAAAGTGTTGCAAAGGTCAGAAAAGTGGCGGCAATTGAGAGCCAACGTTTGCAGACATAGCAGAATCAGCCGCACTTAAACTTGAAAATATTTGTATAAGAGTTTCTATTCCAATAGTATCGCATACAAGAGTAATACAAAAGATAAAAACATGCCACAGCAACTACATCAAACTTAAAAGTGAACTCAGACACATCGAAAAATGTCCTGAGTTGGCACAAAAAAGGGATTCATTCAGGTCAGAGGTAGAGAAGCTTTTCGACATAGCCTTACGCAAATGTGCTTTTTTCTCCGCTTGCAAAAGTCCTAAGGAGATGAAGGTTTCTCTGATTGAACAACCGTTCCTCCTTGATCAGCGGAATAATAGAGTGGGTCGCATCATCGGTGTTGACGTTGCTGAAACACAGAATTTCGTTAAAAGACAAGAGCGCAAGGTGAAATCACGAAGACAAGAAAATTCACTGGATCAGGAGGTACTTACTTGTTCTAAGTATTTAGAAACTGAATTCCAATCCTCCTCTGATGATGAGAGTGCTGATGAGCAGGAAGATGATGAGTTTAAGGCACCTCGGGATGTTAGGAAGCGTCAGTCTCAACAGATGAGAGTTAAATTGACTGAAACGACCTTGGCTGTACAAAGGTTTGGTGTTAGCAGCACAGCTACAGCTCTAATTGTTGCCTCCGCCTTTAAAGATGTAGGGTTGATTGCAGGAGATAAGTCTGCTCTCGTGACAGATCGAAGTAAAATCTAGTGTGAAAAAAGAGAGTAGATAAAGAATTGCAGCAGGAGTCACAAAGCACAGGTCCTTTTTTTGGTATTTACTTCGATGGACGTAAAGACGATACTTTGGCTCAAGTGAAGGAGGGTGCAAAATATTATCGTAGGATGATGAAAGAGGAACACATTTCCTTAGTGGCTGAACCAGGGTCAAGATATATTGGTCACGTGGTTCCCAAATCAGGTTCCACAGAGGATATAACCGATGCCATTTACGAACATCTTATAAATAAAACTAGTGATAGTTTCGGAGAAGTAAAATTTGTTGGTGTTGATGGAACCAATGTGAATACTGGCTGGTGTGGTGGAATAATGTGTAGACTCAAGGAACAACTTAATAAGCCACTCCAATGGATTGTGTGTTTACTACATTTTAACGCACTTCCTTTTCGTAACCTATTCCAGCATATACATGGGGTTTCAGTTAGTCCAATTTCATTCACAGGATCTATAAGCTCTAAACTCAATGATTGTGAAAAGCTTCCGAAAGTGAATTTTAGAGCATTCTCTGTTTAATGTGACACCCGACGTAGACACCTCAGATCTTAGCACTGATCAAAAGTGTATGTTTGAAATATTACGGGCCGTTATATCTGGTCACTGTCCCGATGGTCTCCAGGCTCGGGATTCTGGTCGTCTTTACAAGGCTGGATGGCTCATCTGTGCAAACTAAATATTAAGGCTCTACATTTCAACAAAAATACCTACTTAACAATTCAAGGACCTAGTCAAATACATTCTCACTGCATATTCACCAATGTGGTTTTCAATAAAATTTCAAAGATCAATCAAGGACGGTTCCCGACACCTTTTTGAGACCATAAGAAAAACGAGATACTTACCTGCTCGTTATCGTGAAGTTGTTGATGTTTCCATTCAGCACAATGCGTTTTTTGCGATGCCTGAAAATATACTTCTTACAATGATGACAGACAAGTGTATTGAGGTCTGAAAATCAGCTCTTAACAAGCTATCGAGTGCAAGGGAGAATAAAATCGTTCGTTCTTCTACCTCCACTTCTGTTAGGTTCAATAGAATATCAAATATAAACTTTAAAACCACGGATTATGTAAACATGATTGACTGGCAAAGTCCCGAAGCTGTATTTACTGTGCCTCCAGTTGTTAAAAACATTTTCAACGCGGAACTTATTCGGAAGCTCTCCCTGGATTATGAGGCTGACTGGGAGTTCTCAAAAATTCCGTCCCATACCGTCGCTGTTAAGCGTATGGTGCAATTAGTAACACAGAAATCAGCGATGGTATGTGGTGCAGATTCGCGAGACGGTCACATTTGAGGTGTGCTGAGGTCAAGGAAGAATCTCCCCTGTTATTGACGATAAATGAATACATTAAAACAATATCAGAAACAAACATAGGAAGTGATCTTGGGTAAAAAATAAAAGTCCAACATATGGTTGGTTGGTTGGGTTGGGCTTGGGTGGAACCCCTTGTGCAGACACCACCTTGTGGTAGGTTCTGGGTCAGTAAAAATTGAGCGAAGATTTGTATGAATGTATCTTGCGAAAGCAAACAAATAACAATAACGTCGCGTATTTTGACAACACTTCCCTGGCATTCCACAGTACAGTAGACTACTCGATGACGATTTCGAGCATAAAAACGTGCTTTAAGGGAGGAAGTCCATGTAGAAGCTCCAAAATCGGTCATTTTTTAATAATATTTTTAACGATGATAAAATAATTTTATTGTTTTTAAATTTTAGCACAACTTTAATGAATCTTTTTATAACAAAAAAAATAATTTCTTTTTTTTTTTTCAATTCAAAATGGTGGCTCAGTATGATTTGTTGTCTGCTGCCTCCGACGCGAGGTCCCAAACTGCTCCAGTTGTCACTCATTAACCGTTGATCTGAAACACAAAAATGAAAGTTGTTTTTTTTAGGACATATAAACGAAAAGGATAAACCTATAAAATAAAAAAAAAAAGTATAAAGTTCAATATAAAATAAACCTTAAAAAAAAAGTCAGAATTTCGTGCTATTTTTTGACATTTTTGACCCCAAAAAAATATTTTATCAACGCGGAATATCTGAAATTTTAGGTTTATCCTTCCGATATTAATGTAAAGAAAGGCCTTGAAAAATTGCAGCCACATCGGTCCATAACTTTTTGAGTTACAACACGAGCAGTTTTGAAAAATATAGTTTCGAGATAATCGCATTTAAAGTTGAAGTACAGGAAAATCGCCAGTTTTAATTACTTACCGATTAATCGGCAATCCCAGGTCCATACAACAGTCCTTCCTCCTCCTCGAAAAGCTGATTTTCTTCCATTTGTTGTTGCCTGCGAGCTGTACGAGCATCTTTGGTTTCTGAAAGGCTCTTACGATTCTGTCGGGTTATTCGCGCCTCGTCTGTATTATAAGCAAATACTTTAGCATAAGTGCCAATAGTCAAATTTAGAAGGTTCATTATTCTTAATACTGAACTAAACCTTCATTAAATATCCGAGCAGCAATGTATGCCGAGATTTCAACTACTTTTAGTCCAGAATGCAGATGTTTTGGTGATAATTGCCAAACTGTCGCGTTAAAACTTTCATTCGCGTTCTGCGTATGACCACCAAGGCGTCGCTCAAGCAAATCATTTTTGGACAAATCTTCGTATATTGGTAAAAGATGTTTTTTTATTTCTTCACTAAGTAATGGAGCTAAATCTTCGTTTAGAGGATCTTGATTTAGAGCAATAGCCTTCTGCCACTTGCACCAGCTATCAACGCCTATTGGGCAGTTTTCATGTTGAGGTTTTTCTTTAGTAGGAAAAATATGATTATAAGTTGCCATTATGGCTTTTTTCATCTCGCCAACACTGTTGATATTTCTCTGAATACTCAAACCACAGTATTTTGTTAATTTTTTCACAACTTTATCAGTTAGTTTTCCTCTTTCTGAAAGTTTCTTTTCTTTTCTTATATTTCTAAGTCGAGAACCCATTCTTTTTTCTACATGACCAATACATTCACTCTTCATAACTGGTAACTCATTACCGTAAGGTTCGAAATCTAGAATAGCCTTGAATGTTTTCGAATCTCCGTCGCCAATGTAGTTACCATATTTTACTCCGAACTTTTCTTCAGAAGTCGAGAACATTTCTTTCATGGCATCGACTTCCATCTTTCCTGACGAACTTTCGTGATTTTTTTGACACTCATTCTCGTGATACTCAAACTACTTACGGAATCCTTCTGTATGAGTCTTGTTTTTCCAGTAATTACAGCTTTGACAGTAACTACTTTTTGTTTTCAAATTAATGACTTTCCCTGAATAATAACCTATGAGCGTTGCAACACCGTACTTTGATTTGAAACCACGTTTTTTCCAGGTGCCATCTCCAGATACTTTAAAAATATTTCTTTCACTTCCTTGCTCGACATTTTTTTCTATTTCTTCTTCCACTGCCTTCTGCGATAGTAATTCAAAAGATGATTTAGCTGCATTATAAATGTGTTCCACGATGTTAGCGTAACAATGTTTACTCAAACCAGTGCATTAGCCCATCAGGTTACAAAAGACATTTATTCCTTCTCTTGCAACACCTAAAAGTCTCATGACAAACACTAATTTTCGATTTATTTCAAATCCGTTGTTGATAAAAGGTCCTGAATTAATTTTTTTATCACCACATGGACACGTGACAACAATTTTAAAACCAAGACCTCTAGAGCCACACTCACTGAATTTTATCTTCTGATTACATACCGAGTTCTTCACAATTTCAGACAAAGCTGTAAACACTGTAAAAAATTCAATTATTCTGTACCCGCGCAAAGGATTAGTTATTATATCTTCACTATCATGCGTATACAATTTTTTTCCACTGGCACTGTCATTATGGCTTGTACTGGCTTCAAATTTTTCACCTTCTTTATCGGTAAACTGATTGCCCAGATATTTTCATTTTCTAGAGTTATTTCGTGCAATATTGCCTCGCGTACTTTTTTTATTATTCGGCATTTTTACGTTCCGAAATCAACTGAACACGATGAATTCTCCGGCTAAACTACCTATATTTCTCGACTAACCTTTATTCGTATAGCAATATTACACGTGTACAGGAACGTAAATGTAGATATATATACTTACATATATACTATAATATAAAGTATTATTTCCGGGTATGGGACAAAAGAAGTTTTTCAAGTTATTATAATGGAGAGAGCCCTTTTGTCTGAAGCGCTCCGACTATCTGGCTCGCTTCTTTACAATACGTACTCCGGCCCGCTCCATTATATTAGCTGTAACTTCGTAAATATTCGAGATTTTTTTTTTTCGTCTCGTCAGTGCACGCTCAACATAGTATATTTTTAGATTATCGAAAAAAAAAAAAATCAATTTTTTGAAAATTCTATATGGACTTCCCCCCTTAACACGCATTTGTACGTATCACCAAAATTCGGAAAGGGAACCTATCAATATCTTTCATTCATCACCAATTTGCTATCTTTCACTAAAAAACCGAAACTTTGAGGTAAGGTTTAGAACAGAAGATATCATCCGATGGGCTTGGGGTTTTGCAAACAAATTACTGTTATAGGTGGGCAAGTTTTTCGAACTATTACGATTCGATCCGGAAAAAAAATGTTTTCCGCTGCACCCTAGTATATATGTCTGCCATATTGGATACGCCATTCTGAATTTCGAAATTCTAACAGCGGATTCATTTTCAGCGATCCCGAAAATCCCCGAGTAAGACTTCTCAAGTCGATTTGATTAATTTTTGAGCAATATTTCATACTTTACCAATCGTTTTAAATCTGAAATTTTCATGAATTTTCATAATTTTCAAACTAAAATTCGGAAAAGAAAATTAAAATATTGCATATTCAAACTAAATTCATTCAAAAGCCATATCCTCATGCTTTTATTTGCAGGATTCAGAGTCTCATAAAAGTTAATACATCAAAAGTTTTAAAAAAAAATGTCATGAGGAGTATAATCGTCCTTCGGCATACGGTAACTACCTCGAAAAGACGAGTGTACTCGTCCTTCGGCGCAGGGGGGATAAAATACTTTTCTCAGTAAACTTAGTTCTAACAAAAAAAACGACTATAAATAAACTTATTAGAATCTTCAACCAAATTATTTATGATGTGGAAAACAAAGCCGTCTTACAAATAAAAGTCAGCTAAGTGAAACAAAAAGTTCCATGGTAGAATTAAAGTTGTACACTAGTAATACTCTAGTTAACAAGATTATTCACAATAAAAAGGCTACTTACAGAAGAATTACTAAACACAATATGGATTAAAAAAGTCTTTCATCACTAATTGAAAGTTGCTACCGTAATACCTGCTAAATAAGTTAAAAAGCTTAAAATTATAGACCGATCTCTTTAACAAATAATATGTTAACCCATTAAAGCTCATACGAAACCCAGGCTATATAGGGAAAAACTAACCACGCCAAACGGGACTTCACTGAAAAATAAAATACTTGTATTCTTTAATTTGATTTTTTATTGTAAAATTGTTTAAACAAATTAGTACTAAACTCGGAATTTCGAGAAACTAATAGCGGCAAGTAATTCTATGGGAAAAATCATGAGAAAAAGCTTTGTTACATTCTTTTGTCCAAGCAACTCATTTTGCAATTAATTGTCATAAACGATTTGGAATCATTGGTATCTGTGATGAATCTTCAAAGAATATGATTTTAGAGAAGAAGATATTTCAACTATCAGCCTCCCTCTAGGTACTTATGAGCAAATAAATAATGCTATACACGAAATCAGAAATTCTTGGAGCCAGATAACGTCTTTAATTGGAAAAGGCACTTTTCATCATCCGAATAGTAATTATTATATTAATGGTGAGTATGATTCTAATACAACAGCAATCGAATATTTAAAAGAAAAAAGTTCACGCGCTTTATTTTAATTTTTTTCAGATTTAATGAAAAATCATATTGTTGAGGCCACTGCAGAATATAAATACGATTTATCTATTACGGATTCAAACAAACTTTCAACGATACTGCTCGTACTTATTTCAATTATAAATCCCAGAAAAACTCAAAGAAATTATTGGTCTACAAAATCATTGTAGCGTTGTTCTGTAGTATCAAATATTTTATCAAAAAATAAATTTCTTGAAATAAAAAATTTACGTTCTTACAAAAGCATGGATCGGAATGATGAGAATAAACTTTGGAAAGTTTTATCATGGTGGATTCGTGATTTACATTCTTTGACAAAAATTTTTCAATCGATAAAGTTATGGTAAAATACTTTAGAAAATGCAAGATAAAATAATGTATAAAAAAAAAACTAATCTGTTTCGATATGAAAATGTGGACTGCTCTAGTAATGGCTACTCGATTATTTGTTATATCTATATTGGCGCTTCAACAACTGACTTGAACAATCCGTTGCAAAATGTTTGCTTGGAATCACGGGTTGTAATCAGAATGTTACAACCATTGTTAGAAGCTTTTCCATCGAAAGACTTACCCGAATTTCTTATTTTTTCTGACAATTTTTTAATATCCCCAGATTTACTGATTCATTTGAAAAAGATTGGATTACCCGCAACAGGTATTGTACGGCAAAACCGCGTAAAGTATAAAGCTAAAACCCCAAAAAAAATTGGCTAGGGAACCAACAGTATCCGTACATCCGTAAAGGCAAAGACTATCAAAAGAAAATGAAGAGAAAAAAAATCATCAAAAAATCATAAGTATGAAGACATGATGTAGAGGTGCAAATTATAATGTAAGAACGTTTTACTTATGTGCAAAACGTCAAATTTTTTTATACAAAAATCATTAGGAAGAGCACCTGCTTATGAACAGCAAAGACTGAAAAATTTTACTGAACTATATTTGATACTTTTTCTGTGCAATTGAATGTGTAATTGGATTTTTGGAATTGTATTATTTTTAATAATTTCTTCAAATGATTTTTCGATAAACAATTGAATTGAAAAACCGAAAAACTCGGGTATTTTATTTTTCGGTAATGGTCCATTTAGTGTAGTTAGTTCTTCGTTATTTGCAAGAGCGTAAGCTAATCTGTAACGGGTTCCGATGACTCCACACAGTAACAATAACAATTTTATTGCAAAATAAAGGCATAGATGAAATAATGTCGTAGATAATTTTGTTTATAATTTTTTTCCGTAAAATCGATGGCTGCTATTAGTTTTTCGAAATTCCGAGTTTTGTATAAATCCGTTTAAACGGTTTTGCAATGAATAATCAAACTAAAAAACAAAAAATACGGGTATTCTATTTTTTAGTAAAGTCCCGTTAGGCGTGGTAAGTTTTTTCCTATATGACCTGGGTTTTGCATAGGATTTAATGGGTTAATGGAAAAAATCTTGAGTAAAAGATGAAAATTCTATTTAGAAATAAACAACTTTTTATCTCCCGAGAAGAGTGTATTTTAACAGTGTGAAACGTCTTAATCACCGTACACTTTTTGCATGTGAAGCTCTTCGTTGGAAACAACTTTGGTTATTGGTTCCTTCAGGCATCAAAAAAGCATTTGAGATAGTTCGCTTTCCTCTAACTTCAAAAATATGCTGCATCATTGTTAACAAAGTTGATTTATGAAAATTAGAATAAATCATGGTCAAATAAGAATTCTTATCTGCACAAAGTAAGAGAGAATATATTCACCCAAATTCTAGAATAAACTTCAATAGGAAAGATCAAGTCATAATCAATAGAATATTTATAAGCCATATAAATTTACCACACAGTTATCTTCTCAACAAAGAAGTATCTCCCGTTATTTAGCGCATGTAAAGTCTATCTAACTCTCAAACACATACTTTTAGATTGTCTGAAATTCTCGACAGAAAGAATAAAAATTAATAAAAAGAAAATAAAGCCTTACAGATGTGAAACATAATGTATATTCATTATTGATTTTTATAAAATTAAAACAAAGATTAATAATTTCTAAAAATATGTAATTTCTTGTAAAATTGTGTACATAAGTGTTACAAATATATATATGTTTTAAAAAGAAATATACACTATACAATTGGAACAAAAGGGTTCTTATAAAAGATAGTTTAAAATATTGGGAGTACAAATTAATTCGGTCCGTTTTTTTGCGGTGAAAAATACATTTATTTCAAAGTAAAAAGAGTTGAAAGATTAATCAAAGTATTGTCCATCGCTAGTTACTACTTTTTTCCACCTCTGAAGCAATTTTCGAATTCTATCTCGAAAAAATGTCTTGTCTTTTGAGATGATACAAGTTAGGAGCAAATTCTCGATTTCTGCGAAAGAAGTGAACCGATGACCTGCCAGATCGTACTGCATCCCACGGAACCACCAGTAATCAGAAGGAGCAATGTCCGGAGAATACAGCGGGTGCGGCAAAATATCCCACCTGAGCGATTCCAAATATTTTTTCACGACTTTTGCGACATGAGGCCGAGCGTTGTCATGCAGAAAATAACTTTATCATGTCTTTCCTTGTATTCCAGCCGTTTTTCTCGTAATGCACGGCTCAAACGAATCAGTTGCAACCTATGCCGATCGGCCGTTATGGTTATGGTATCGCCAGGTTGTAGCAGCTTATAGTACACAAGACCCTTTTGGTCCCACCAGATACACAACATGATCTTCGAACCATGAATATTCGGCTTTGGTGTTGATGTTGAGTTCAATGGCAACGATTGATCGGTAGCGTAGTATTTTTTTTGTTGTGATTATCATAGAATATCCATTTTTCATCCCCAGTAACAATTCTATGTAAAAAACCCTTTCTTTGTTGCCTTTGAATCAGCTGCTCGCAACAGAAAAATCGCCTGTCAATGTCTCTCGGTTTTAGTTCAGAAGGCACCCAATTGCCTTGCTTTTAAATCATTTCCATGGATTTCAATTGTACAGAAACTGCTTGCTGAGTCACTTCCAATTATTCTGGAAGCTCTTCTTGCGTTTGACTCGGATTTTTATCGAGTAATGCATCCAACTTTTTGTCTTCGAATTTTTTTGGCTGTCCAGAGCGAGGCTTGTCTTCAACGCTGAAATTTCCATTCTTGAAATGTCGAAACCATTCCCTACAAGATTTATCAGTTGGAGCATTGTCACCATAAACTTCCACAAACATTCGATGCGCTTCACCTGCACTTTATTTCAATTAAAACAGAAAACTAAAACCTCCCACAAATGCTGCTTAGTTAACACAAAATTAGACATATTTAACACAGTTGAAAACAAGGTTTTTTATAAATTTGAAGCGATATAAACTGAATATTATTGACAGATGTCTAACATGTCTGAAACTACCGACTTCAGCTGTTACTATTAAATATTTAGAATAGCCAGAGCTATCTTTTGAAAACGTACCGAACTAATTTGTACTCCCAATATGAAAAAAATTAATTTTATTATTTATAATCAAATCCCCTAATAGCACAGTTCATCGAAGTTATCGTAGTTGTTCAAGAGGATAGCATAAACGCAATATCAAAAGAACGTTTAAAGTATATAATATTGCAAAAATTTATTAATTAAAAGTGAAATTTGATTTTTCGAAAAGAAACTACCATGATAAAATAAAATTTTTAAAAATGTTGAACTAATCTAAAAAATTGTGAGAACTTCACTAGATATTTAATACTTTCTAATTTAAAGAAGACTCATCTTTATTGGTTAATAATTTTTAATATGACATGGGATTTTGATTTTAATTTTCCAAGTATTTGATTAATATGAATTTCTTTTAAGCATAATTAAGACTATAAATTACCAATTTACAAGGAAAAAAGTAGGGTGGCCTTTTGCAAAGTGTAAATATAATGTTGTAATTTAATATGATAATAATAAAATCAATTCATATTGTTATTATTAGGTAAGGTAAAATATAAAAAACATTATATTTAAAATTTCAATTAATTTTTTGAAAATAATTTAAGCATTATTAAATTTCATGATTGATAAGCAAACTTAAAATAATATAAACTGTTTCAATTATAAATTTGGCGCTGTACAAGCGAAACCTTAGCGAATTTTTGCATCGTTTTATAATTGTAGATAAAACTTGGATTCATGACTACACTCCTGAAAGTAAACAACAGTCGTAGCAACGAACTGGCCAAGTGAACCAACTTCAAAGAATGCGAAAACAATTTTATTGGTGAATAAGAATATGGCGACTGCTTTTTGGGATGAGAAAGGGATTATTTTTATTGATTACCTAGACAAGGGTAAAATCATCACCGATCAATCTCGTAGAGTTATTGCAACGTTTGAAAGACGAACTCAAAAATAGGCGACTTTACTTAGTGAAAAAAAAATCTTGTTTCACCATGATAACGTACCTGCCTATTAGTCGGTTGTTGCGACGACTGAAACCAACGAATTGAAGGCCGAATTGTTACCTCTACCACCATATTTACCATATTTCGTCCCAGTGACTATCATTTGTTTCTTGATCTTAAAAGATGGCTCGGAAGTAAAAAATTTGATGGCAACGAGGAAGTCATCGATGCTGTAAATGAGTAATTTAAGGGACTTCACTTATCGCACTATAAAAATAGTATCACTGCATGAGAGCACCGTTAAGAAAAATGTATTAATCTTGATAGAGATTATGTTGAAAAATAAAGAAAAAATAAAAGCAAAATAACTCGTTTTTCTTCATCAGGTCAGAAACTTGTCACCCCACCCTCGTATATACAGGGTGGTCCGTTTCAATCTGTCGGTCGAAATAACTTCGAAGGGAGATGGTTACATCAAAAAATTTTTTAGACAAAAGTTGTAGGGGTTGAAAGGGGTCATCTAACGCTGACCTTAGCATTAACCCCCTCTAACCCCCCGTATGGAGCGGTTTCAACTTGAAAATCTGAAATGGGTACCCTAATTTTATATTGCAGATTCTGATTCTTTGTCGAAAAATATGGAAATTTTGTTCGGAAAATTTTTTAGATTCGTGATAGATGTCGCTGTAATCGATAAAATTAAAAATGCGTACAAAAATCGTTATTGAATTAGAATTTTTCAAGGAATACACATCGTGTTCTGCAAATTAGAATTCTGTGGATAAATACGTTTAAAAAAAATTTGTTTTGATAAAAATGTTTATTCTACTTTTAGCGTTACTCGGGAACAACGACGTGAACGTAGTAGAAGCATGTCCCCACGGGGTGCTTTTTTAATGTGAGTCCCCTTGCCTCTCACGATTCGGCCTTTAGAACCAGGCTATTGAAGCTGCAATGCTAAATTTTTCAACTCTTGAATTCATTGCAATGGGCCCGATTTGTGCAGCCGACGCTCTTAGAGGAACTAAAATCCGTTATTGCTGCTAACACATCACGTGTACATGCGCCATTGAGCGTATATGTACGAAAAAGTCGACTGCTCTATAGGTTGCGATATCCCGCACAGTAGCGTTTCGTCGCCCAGGTCGATCTTGACCTCCAGGGATCAAACCTGAAGATCAAGGTCATCCCCATTTAACCTTGAAATGGTTTTTCAAGGTCAAATCAAAAATGACTTACAAAGCCATTCTACGGTCGAATCTAGGATGACCTTGAAATGACCTTGAAATGACCTTAATGGTCCACTTTAAGGTCAAATGTAAAGTCCTTCCGATGGCCTTCAAGGTTGATCCCTAAACATCGGAAACTATGAAGCTGTCAACCTGGATGACGAAAACCTTCGATGCACGTCAGGTAGACATCGAAAACTAGGAAGCGGTTACAACTCTTGTTTATGTACTATAAGAAGATGCTATTGAAAAATAATAAATATGACTGAAAATGCCGAGAGATCATAACAATTCCGTAACTTTATTGTTATTTGGAAATTCTCGAATTAAACAGCATTCGCGAATTAAAAAAAGATATTGTACATGAATTTACTATAAACAGTTGCCACTCGTTTTTCGACAGAGTCTGGATTGGATTACAATCGTTTTTATTACATTCGATTTATTACATTTTTTAGAATACCGGTGCCTGGGCTGACAAAGAATTTCGAAAATTGACAGTGCGAAAATTATAATTAGGTTTTGACGCATAGAAAAAAGTTTACTTTGGCAAAATCGGCGAGTGAAAATGTCCATGAAAATCATTAGTAGACTTTGTGACGTGGTTTTTTGCACCAGTCACATGAGGAGGCCAAAGCATAGCTTGTGCGCCTCCTCGTAGCTTAAATACCCCCCTTTTTACAATCTTGGCAGCCTCGCAGGACTGCCACGCTTACCCTAACTAACAGCCACGCAGGGCTGTACCTACTGTACCTTTCCCAGGTACAGGGGCTTCAGGCTCAATCACAGGCTCTAGCGAGGAGCTAGTCTCAGGAGCCCCTGGCTATTCGAGGCAGTGCTCGCACACACTGCAGCAGGATTCCTCTCCAAGCTCCTTCCTCTCCAAGCTCTTTTCTGTCCTTGTAATGGTCCTCGTACCTGCAACCTCCCAGACAGTAATTAGACAAGAAAGGAAATAATTATAGCAGCTGTACCTTGGAAGAGAAGTACAAGCTGCCACACAACATCATAGGAAAGTGGAAGAGGAGGTTAGAAGGCAGGCAAACACATGAGCACAGCATTTAAGTGCAAGTAATTACGCACCTGGAGATGTATAATAGTGTTGCCTCGCTGCCGCTGCAAGCAGGCTATAGCTGTCACCGACACCGCTGCTTCGCTTCCTCAACCGCTCGCCGTCCGATCCGCAGTTGTTGATCCGCCGTACTGCAGCACCTGAAAAAGAGAAAGAAGAAGCAAATGAGTCGACGCCTACCAGCTATGGAACGCGTCGACTTACCTGGACACCTGAGGTAGATTCTCGCCGCTCCAAGGAAGAAGCAACAACACTGGCACTTGCGAGCGGATAACCTTAACGCGCGCTGCTTGCGAGCAGTAATATCAACTGCCGACAGCGCTAAGCGCGCGCGGCGGCTGCGTCGCGTAACGTACTTTACACGTACGTTGCGCCGGCGCAGATCGATGATCTAAAATCCGCGCTCGCGAGAGTGCCACGCAAGAGCTTCTCGTTCACTCCGTTCGGGTCCGTTTTAGCGAAAAGTTACAATTAGCGAGCAGTCGGCACTCCGCTCGGGTCCGTTTGAAAAACAAGTCGCGATATCAGCCGTAGCTTTTAAAGAGTAAAAACGATACGAGCGTGCGAGAAAACCGTATTGTAGTCTGAAGCGTGGAAGAATATCTGGCGAGTGCACCAAGGTGCAGCAGCTGTTACCAGGAGGCATCCCTGCAACGAATCGTCCCCATATCCGTCCCGGCTGCGTGTGTGCGACCGCGTCGCGTGTTACGCGCCATTTTCGACCGTTGTGTATGCTGTACGCCTGCGACCGCTTTAACCGTGAGTTAGCCGCGCAAAGTATTTGCCGCGCAAGAAACCGCGCTACACGATTGTGGCTGGCGCCCTAGGCTCGCGTAAAAACGCGATAAATTCTTGTATTTGCAATTTAGTTTAAATAAACGTATGTGTTCGTGTGTTCAATTTTTAAATCAGTCATTTAACTTGCACTAGCAAGCAACCCGCCCGCTTCCCCCCCTTACATTTGTACGCCACCCTGATCCCCGTGGCGTTACAACTTATTATTTCGGCTTCGGATCATCATTCTACGTTTCATTCTTGTAATCGGTTAAGAAACAAGGTTGCGCTACTGAGGTCGTACTGCGAACTTCGATTTATTAGAGTGATTTATTAAGAGAACATTAATTGAGAATCTCGATATTTTTTCCAATAGCCGTCATACTTTTCAATACGTAGGTAATTTATTTAAGGTAAACATGTCGGATTATACTCCTACAGAAATTGTTGACATAATTATGATTTTAGGCGAAACTCAAAATACATTTACAGCTGCTGCACGACTTTATGCGCAACGTTTTCCGAACAGGAGACATCCAAACATGGTAACCATTCGTGATCTGGCTGCAAGAGCTCGAGAAGGGAGAATGACACGTGAACGCCCTCATCACGAATATAATGAAAATGACGCACGTGCCATTACTGTTTCTGCACTTGTGCATATGAATCTCAATATTAGTAGCCGTCAAATACAACGAGAAACAGGCGTATCTCGGTCACTGGTGCTAAGAATTCTGATAGCAACAAAGTATCGTGCTTACCATATTGCAAAGAATTTGTACGGATATCCTCTGTACACGCAGACTTTAGTTTTTTAGCACTTGCACTTTTACCGTCACTTGCACTCGGCCCGAAACTCTCCCCGCTCGCGTCAGTGAATTTATTTTTTTTTGCACATTTCCGAGCTATATTATCACGTGTTCCTTCAGGATAGTTCGGCATTTTAGTTTTGAAAATTCAACCTATCACGACAAACTTTCAAGCTAAATTGATCCTATTGTTCGGGTAACGTTTCGTTTCGCATACCTACAGTTTCACGCCTATATAACACATCGTTCAATAAGTCCCGAGACTAACCCAGAGATGGTGCTAGTAGTACCAAACTGGCCACGTTTCCATAGAGTGCGAACCTTTACATGAAACGTGTCAAAATTTCGAGTCGATCGGATCACAGACAGCAGAGTTATTGAGGTTAGAGTAAAGTCACTTTGTAATTTTTTTGAAAAATGGAAAAAAGCGAGTTTTACGTGTTGATAAAACATTGTTTTTTAATGGGTAAAAACACCGTAGAAGCCCAGCAATGGCTTGAAAAACATTACCTGGACTCCTCTTCATCCAAACTAACGATTTGTCGTTGGTATGCTGAGTTTAAACGTAGTCGTACGGACACAAACGATGCGGAACGTTCGGGTAGGCCATTGGAAACCGTTACACAGAAAAATGTGAGTGAAGTGTTAAAAATTGTAATGAAAAATCGCAAAGTGAAGGTCCGTGAGATTGCAGAAATGACCCAGATATCATCTGGAAGCGTATTTACAATCCTTCATGAAAAATTGAGCATGAAAAAGGTTTTTTCCAAGTGGGTGCCGCGATTGCTTTCAGTGGAACAAAAACAGCAACGAGTCGACGATTCAGAGAGCTGTTTATCGCCATTTACTCGCAATAAAAAGGATTTTCTGCGTCGATACGTGACCATGGATGAAACATGGATACATCATTTTACTCCGGAGTCGAATCGGCAATCATCTGAGTGGCGCATGGCTGGCGAAAGCCGCCCAAAGCGTCTAAAAACGCAGCAGTCTGCTGGCAAAGTCATGGCGTCTGTTTTTTGGGATACACATGGCGTGATTTTCATTGACTACCTGAAAAAAGGTAAATCGATCAACAGTGATTATTATATTGACTTGTTGGTACGTTTGAAGGAGGAGATCGTAGCAAAACGACCGCACATGAAGAAGAAAAAAATCCTTTTTCACCAAGACAATGCACCATGCCACAAGTCCATAAAAACAATGGCAAAATTGAACGAATTGAGCATTGATTTGCTTCCCTACCCCCCGTATTCGCCAGATTTAACCCCCAGTGACTACTGGCTCTTTGCTGATCTCAAAAAAATGCTCTAGGGAAAAAAATTTGGCTCGAATGAGGAGGTCATTGCCAAAACTGAAGCCTATTTTGAAGCAAAGGATAAATCCTTCTATAAACATGGTATAGAAATGTTGGAAAGGCGTTGGAAAGATTGTATCACTCTAAAAGGAGATTATATTGATGAATAAAAATGATTTTTGAAATAAAATGTTGTTTTCGTTGTTAGTCTTGGGACTTATTGAACGATGTGTTATATATATAATGTCGTTTACATGAAAAAGAATGGTCTGTCGTTTATAATAATTCCTCGAAACATTTGCCTGGCCATACAAAAGGTAAATAAGAAAGCATTGTTAAGCAAAGGTTGGTCCGTCTCTAAGGTCCGAGCGCCCGACGCGCTATCTGACCGCATGCTGTCGCCGCACTCTAAACTATATGCGATAATTCCGAATATATTCAATGTTTCAAGCTATATTTTGATCAGTACATTCTTAAGATATCATATTTTCTAATTATGTAAAAAAAAAACAATCAATTTTGTGAAATTTCTAAAGGTATTTCTCTCCTTAAGATATTAATTTTTAACTAGTCTGTGTGAGTACTTTAGTGGAGAAAATATCAAATGTTTTCCATTAAAAGATTTTATTTAAATTATTTGTGAATATTTTTGGAAAAAAATTTACAAGTTATAAATAAATTTAAAAAAAGCAATACTTTTATGTTCATATCATTAGTTTTGAATAATACCGAAAACGATTTAAATTATTGTAGAATATTCTGATGTATTCAATCAATTTTTTATTTTATATTTTTACTAACAATTATTATAAATCATTATATTTACGGATATAATCAGAATGTAATAAATATAAGATTATATAGATATTTACAATATCATTATTATAAACTTAAAACTATTAAACGATTAATTTAGATAATTAATTGTTTATTTTATGTGTGAATTAGATGGATAAAGTGTTTATGGTTTATGTGTATTTTATATGTAATTATAAATTACATATAATAAAAAAAGAATAACATTAAAACTGTTTTTTTATTCTTTATGAATTAGAATTTATTCATAATATATTTACTTATATCACATGAGAAGAATAATTATTATGTTACTGATACAGAATTGAATAATGATAATGTTTCGAAAAATGTAACTTTATTTTATTATCACTGCGTTAATAGTGTCATATTGTTTCAATACTTTTCTACATATTTTTTACATACGTAGATAAATATTTGGAAAAGGAGTTCGGAGCAATATACATAGGCATAATGCAAATCCACACACTAACAAAGCGCTTTACGCGTTACCTCTCTACTCACACTACAACTCAGTGAAGAGGGAAGCGCTGCCTACTTACACAAATGCGCACGCGCACATGCAGATACACGTGTATATGCTGTGGGAAGCGTCGTGCACTTTTTTCGAGTATCGCAACATTCGAATTCCATTTTTCCAATTTACTTCCAAGCGCCGAAGCACATCATCAGAAAAAAAAAAAAACAACCAAGTTTAATTAAAAATATTCAGTTTATTTGTGAAAATAATTCATCGACCAAATATTTTCTGTATCTCAATGAAAAGAAATCTTAGTACTATGAATTGTTAATTGCTGTAAATTCACAGTAAATATTTTTAATGAAGAACTTCGAAATACTTAAACAATTTTTTTAAGTCATCAAAAATTTTGAATGTTCATATGTGTATTTTAGACTTTTTGCAAGATATACTGGGCGTCTCATTATAAAAAACGAACGCATGTATCTCTAGAACAAAAGGTTTTAAGAAAGAATTTTTTTAACAAAAGTTGTTTGTTTTTGAAGAGGACATCTAACTGTGACCTTGATCGCGACCTTGAATGATGGCTTTTAAGATCATTTGAGGGTCAAACTGTTTTTTTTTTTTAAATAGAAACCCTTACTTTTGACCCCGGAAAACGAAAGAGCAGAAAATTTTACGTTCTAATATGACCTTGACCACAACTTTCAAGGTCATTTGAAGTCAAGTTGAACATTTTAAATAGAAAATCTTACTTTTGACCCTAGAACACGAAGAAACAGAAAATTTTACTAAGCAGAGACCCGGTCAATTAAAGCAAGACCAAGCAAAGACCCAGCCAGTTAAGGCAAGATTGGGCAGAGACCCAGCAAGTTAAAACAAGACCAAGTAGAGACCCGTTAATTTAAGACCAAGCAAAGACCCGTCAAGTTAACTCTTTGCGGCGCACATTTTTTAAAACGATATTTTTTGGCCAAAATTGTTACTCGGGAGTTTGTTGGGTCGCTGATCATGAATCCGAAGACAAAAATTAAAAATTTTTAAATCCAAGATGGCGGATCCAATATAGCCGTCCCACTTTTTGGCTAAAAGTTAATTTTTTACAAAATTTTTAGACAGTATTCATTTTCGAGGGATTTTCTAGGTCGCTGATTACGCATCTGTAGTTAGAGTTTCAAAATATACAAATCCAAGATGATGGATTGAATATGGCGGATCCATTATCCGGTTAATTTTTTTTATTATATTTTGTATGTGAAAATTGCTGCTTAGAGATTTTTGGAGTTACTGATAATGAATCTGGTATCAGAGTTGGTGACATTCTAAGTCGAAAGTGGCAGACTCATCGATAGACTTTTTTTAATAATAACTAAAATCCGAATTTGAATACATTCGTAATCTCTTGAGGCATAATTCGAATAAATGAAATGATTACCACTCTCAGCCTAACCCAGAGACACGAACGAGAACGTGGTGGTAATAAGTCTCCATTGTTTTTTTTTATTTTTTATACATGTTTTTTTTTTTTTTTTTCTTATTCTTTGTTTAATTTTTCAGAAAAATTATAAATTTCAACACTTTATTTAGGCATGGTACAAATAAAAACAGTTCCTTGTCGATGTTATGCATAATGGTACGTCGCAAGTTTTGCATATCCATGGAGTCCGTTTTTGATCTTTTTTTGTACTGCAATGAGCACAGTTTTGTGAGGAATTGCCACAGACAGGCAAATGAGATGCTCAAGATTGTCTTTTTTCAATAGATACTTGTGGTTTACTTCTACCCACTACCGTTGCAGAACGTTTTCTACCTTTTGAAGTCGGCAATTTACTTGCAGTTGATAGCCCTACTATCGCAAGTCGAAACTGTTTGGAACTCATGTGAGGTTGAAAATCTTTTGCGCTATACTAAATGAATGAATTTACAACAGCAGCATCTACAAAGCGCCAAAATATTCTGTGCCACTATTTTTTTGACTTACGTTCGATCTTGTATGTAAATATGAATTCATCTGATTTGTCGACAAAACCCATGTACTTATTGTAACCTGCACACATTACAGGAGAACATACATCTTTCAATGAACCATCCCTTTGTTTACGTGTGACTGTAGTAACTTAACACGGGTCATGATAGTTAAACAAGAAATGAACTGGTTTCTTATCGTTCCATTTGATCCATTCAACTCCTGTATTGGAAGTTTTATATTCATAATCACCGTGTTTCATATTATCAGGCATATCACTCGTAGGCAGTCTAGTTCTATCTTTATGAATGGTCGCGTAAGCAAAAATCTAATCTTTCTTCATATCAATCATAAGGTTGATACTACTAAAGTAATTGACAAAATACACATGATGACTTTTACCGACTAGCTCATGCGTGAAATCCTTCACAACTTGTGGACCAAGCCCTTTTTTAGCATTATCACATTTACCATTGTATATCTGGAATTCATTGATGTATCCAAATTCATCTGCACGAACCCAACATTTGTATCCACGTTTAATTAGTTTCATAGGCATGCACTGTTTCAAACTATTGCGACCTTTAAATTTAATCATTGATTCATCGATGGATTGGTACTTACTTGGAAGCATATATTTTTTGAAATTATCATTGAGAATATTTATCATAGGTTGCAGTTTGTACGATTTGTTGTAATCTGGATCGTTTTTTTTGGTTCATTGTTATTATTGGTAATATGTAAATTACCAAGAAAAAATCTAAAACATTTTTGTGTCATTAATGAACTTATGAAAGGATCGTTCAATTTGGGATCACAAGACCAATAATCACGGTATGATGGCAATTTTTTAATTCCCATCATAATATTTACACCTGAAAAAATAAGCAATTCTTCTTTCGATATAAGTTCACCTTCTCGTTTATGTTGTACTGCATAACAATTTGTTTCAGTTACTATAAGTTCTAAGAGATCATTAAATAATAAAGTAGAAAATATTTCACATGGCTTTTGAATAAAAAAATTATTAATAAAAGGTGCGTCATCTTTTTATCGTCTTTTTTTTACCCATATTTCTTTACTTCTTGCATCACGTTCTTGTACTTCTACTACGTCATCCTCTTCTTTTTCGTCTTCTTCGCCTTCTTCATCCTACAAAAATTTTAGTGTAGAACAGAATTCAATAAATATTTTACGTCTTTATAATCTAGAATACTCAATAGGTAAAAATTCCAATGGCGCTAGTAAAGCAATTTTCTACTTGTATTTATAAGTTTATATGTCGCATTGTAATAATTCAACTCAATGATTAATTTTTCTGATCTTTACAAAAATTATGTTGAGATGAAAAAAAAATTAAAATAATTTCGTAACATCTCTGTAAGAATGAAAAAAAAAAGTTTTTCAATAATAATTAATTACATCTAATTTTCAACTTTCGATACATAATCGGCGAACCCAAAAATCCCCAAACAAGAATTTTGATATGAAAGGTCTAAAAAAAATTTTAACTGGAAAAACATTTTATTTCAAAAATGGGTCCAACATCTTGGAATTTGATATTTTCAATTTCTGACTTTAGATTGGTAATCGGCGACTGTAGGGGTTTTCAGGTGTTAGTTTTTGCGCAAAAAATACCATAAAAAAATATTTTATTCCGAAAATAGGTCCATCATGTTGTCCAACATCTTGAATTTGCAGATTTTAAATTTTTAACTTCAGGTTCGTAATCTGCGACTCTGAAAATCTCTGGGTCACAATTTTCATAAAATAATATATAGTAAAAAAATATTTGATCCCGAAAATAGGTCCGCCTTATTGTTTCACCATCTTGAATTTGCAGATTTTGAATTTTTAACTTCAGATTCGTAATCTGCGACTCTAAAAATTCCTGGGTTACAATTTTGATAAAATAATATATAGTAAAAAATATTTTATTCCGAAAATAGGTCCACCATCTTAGGTATGTAGATTTTCAAACTCCCTCCCTCCCTCTCCCTCTCCCTTTCTCCCTCTCTCCCTCTCTCCCTCTCTCCCTCACTCCCTCTCTCCCTTTCTCCCTCTCTCCCTTTCTCCCTTTCTCCCTCTCTCCCCCTCTCTTTCTCTCTTCCTCTTCATCGACATCTAACCATTGGGCCGATCGGCGACGCTTATCGTATAAAATCCACTTATCATCGCAGGTCACAATTCGGTGCAAGAACGGTTCTTTTTTGTCACGGGAGAGAAGAGAACTTGAAATCTCCATTCGACACGTCATGTTTTGCTCGGTAAGATCATGCGGAACCCATTCGTCAAGCTTTTTCATTTTTCCAAGTTGTTGCAAGTGGCGGCAAACTGTCGAATTGTGAACGCCTAATTTCTCGGCAAGATCCCTTATAGTTTCGTGGGGGGTCAGACCCCACTAATGCACGCAGCTCGTCGTTATCGATCGATGGTCCTGGGTGTCCACGTGGCTCATTTCCAAGGTCCATATCTCCGGATCGAAATTTTTCGAACCACCGCCGAGTGGTTCGTTCGCTAACTGTATTAGGCCCAAATGCGCTGTTGATATTCCTCGTTGCTTCCGTTGCGTTGTGCTCTAATTTAAATTCGTATAGTAAAAGTAGCCGTTTTTGATTCACTTCCATGTTCACTTACTCTTTTTGTTTTTACGATCACTATGAAGTGCAAAACAGAAATGACTCCATAAACCAAGGTAGCAGTATTTATACTTCAATATGTCATATCATTTGCGCCGCCTTGTGCCAACATAATACACTAAAATTGCAGCCAACTTTATGTCATTGCTAAATCGGCCATTTCATCTGCAGCAACTTAATAAAAAATTCGATGCAACCGAAAGTGTTAAAGATCTACCTAGACTAGATAGGCCGCGATCAGCAACTAGCGAAGAAATGTGACTTAATATTGCACTTTCTTTTTTTTTTTGAAGATTCTTATCCTTCTAGTTGTCAAGCGACATTGCAGCATGACATAAGCCATATGTCTGTATAAAGACCTTTAAAATTAATAAAATTTTACCCTTATAAAGTGTACTTAGTGCAACAGTTAAATGATGTTGATTCTGATCGCCAGATAAAATTTTGTAATGAAATGAGAAATATTGATAACGATAATAATTTTCTTTATAACATCGTTTTCTCGGATAAATCTACTTTTGACTTGTATGGACATGTTAACAGACATAATTATCGATACTGTTCTGACGTTAACCCTCATTGGATGGTCAAAGCCGATACGCAATATCCTTAAAAACTAAATATCTGGGCAGATATTTTGAATAATAGATTAATCAATCCTTCTATAATTGATGGTAATCTAAATGTTCAAAGTTATGAAACCATGTTATGAAAGAAAATACTACGAAAATATAAAATAACCAGAAATAAGACAAACATCAGGTAAAAATTTTGAGAAAATTTGGTTTCAATAAAGTGGCGCTCTAGCCCACTACAGGAGAGACGTTATGAAATACTTAAATAAACTCTTTCTTAATTGATAGATTGGTAAACGAGGAGAAATTAATGAAGGGAAATTTGAATAAAAGGGTTTATTCAACCCAGTCAAGAGACTTAGAAGAATTTAGACAAAGAATCAGCCATAAAGCAGCACTTAACACATCGTTCAATAAGTCCCAAGACTAACAACGAAAACAACATTTTATTTCAAAAATCATTTTTATTCATCAATATAATCTCCTTTTAGAGTGATACAATCTTTCCAACGCCTTTCCAACATTTCTATACCATGTTTATAGAAGGATTTATCCTTTGCTTCAAAATAGGCTTCAGTTTCGGCAATGACCTCCTCATTCGAGCCAAATTTTTTTCCCTAGAG
Organism: Chalcis sispes; assembly: GCA_949987625.1. Lineage (NCBI taxonomy): Eukaryota > Metazoa > Arthropoda > Insecta > Hymenoptera > Chalcididae > Chalcis > Chalcis sispes. Next base: position 44,556,087 of record OX465095.1, on the reverse strand, counting down.
CATTTTTTTGAGATCAGCAAAGAGCCAGTAGTCACTAGGGGTTAAATCTGGCTAATACGTGGGGTAGGGAAGCAAATTAAAGCTCAATTCGTTCAATTTTGCCATTGTTTTCATGGACTTAAGGCATGGTGCATTGTCTTGGTGAAAAAGGATTTTTTTCTTCTTCATGTCCGGTCGTTTTGCTACGATCTCCTCCTTCAAACGTACCAACAAGTCAATATAATAATCACTGTTGATCGATTTACCTTTTTTCAGGTAGTCAATGAAAATCACGCCATGTGTATCCCAAAAAACAGACGCCATGACTTTGCCAGCAGACTGCTGCGTTTTTAGACGCTTTGGGCGGCTTTCGCCAGCCATGCGCCACTCAGATGATTGCCGATTCGACTCCGGAGTAAAATGATGTATCCATGTTTCATCCATGGTCACGTATCGACGCAGGAAATCCTTTTTATTGCGAGTAAATAGCGATAAACAGCTCTCTAAATCGTCGACTCGTTGCTGTTTTTGTTCCACTGAAAGCAATCGCGGCACCCACTTGGAAAAAACCTTTTTCATGCTCAATTTTTCATGAAGGATTGTAAATACGCTTCCAGATGATATCTGGGTCATTTCTGCAATCTCACGGACCTTCACTTTGCGATTTTTCATTACAATTTTTAACACTTCACTCACATTTTCCTGTGTAACGGTTTCCAATGGCCTACCCGAACGTTCCGCATCGTTTGTGTCCGTACGACTACGTTTAAACTCAGCATACCAACGACAAATCGTTAGTTTGGATGAAGAGGAGTCCGGGTAATGTTTTTCAAGCCATTGCTGGGCTTCTACGGTGTTTTTACCCATTAAAAAACAATGTTTTATCAACACGTAAAACTCGCTTTTTTCCATTTTTCAAAAAAATTACAAAGTGACTTTACTCTAACCTCGATAACTCTGCTGTCTGTGATCCGATTGACTCGAAATTTTGACACGTTTCATGTAAAGGTTTGCACTCTATGGAAACGTGGCCAGTTTGGTACTACTAGCACCATCTCTGGGTTAGTCTCGGGACTTATTGAACGATGTGTTATTTATGCTTTAATAATCAGAAATGTAGTGGATCACTTTTATACAAGGATAGCTTTCTGCCAATCAGCTGATGGTAATGTTTTTAAACATGTGCTGTAATATGAATTCATTTTAACGCGATAGGTAAGTGTCTGACTTTAATTAAGCAACCCAACGTGAGAGGCAAGAGAACTAATGCTAATCAAGTACTCTAATAGGACCACGCTAATAGGCTTACACTGAGAGCGGATTTACCGCTCTTTTCATTTTTAAAGTAAAAAATAGAATTTGCCATTTGAAAAACAAGTTGACTTTTAAATAGCTTTAACAAATGACCTTGGCATCGAAGTCAAGAGCATCGTTTAATCGCGCAGTACGAAACCTGTAACTTCCATCAACAAAAATTTTGATTAAAAAACCTGGTTTAAGATTCATCATCAAAAACTAAATATAACCTTCAAATGACTTTTAGGGTTAACTTTTACCTAATATTAAGTACATATCTGAATCTTAAATTTTTCGCTTTTTCCGTTTCTGAAGTAAGAAATAGGGGTTCCCATCTGAAAAATAAGAGTTGACCTTGAAAAATTCCATCAATCAATTTTTGGACCAAACCCTACAACTTTTGTTGATAGAAGTACAATCCCTAAAAAAATAATCAAATATTAATGTTCAAATATTCAATTGACACTGTTGAATCATGAATACTCAGTATAGTTGATTCAATAATATAGCTTGTCATTTTTTACAGGAAAATTTCAAAAATAAGTCAACTGGATTCATATTAGAAGTATCGTGTTTTTAAATAATTTTTTTTTGCCTATCTATTTATAAATATATTCATTTTCGAATGTAGATTATTTATTCGTTTAATCATTAGAAACTTCTGCATATAAAGTTAGTAATAAGTGATCAAGTAACTTAGTATTAGAATCTTAGCTTTTTCCAGAACTACCAGAATTATCAAAATTAATTATCATAATAATATTATTATAGTTATCATAGGAATAATTTTTTTCAAACTCTGTACGATATGTTGAAGTTGTCAATATTTTGAAACTTAAAATTCTAATCAAATCTAGACGACTCCTAGTAAAAAAATTAAGGACTCTAACAAATAAAACAGGTGGAAGAATATTCGACTATTCCAAATTTTAGAAATACGATTCATTAATAATTTTGTCTCACTACAATTCGATTTAATATCAAATAAAAAAATCTCAAGAAATTATTGAGCACAAGAGATTGATCAAAGTTACTTGCCAATCGCAAATGAATTTTTTTTTTTTTTTTTTTTTAAATCAAATTTTTGAGACTTATGTCCACCATTTTGAACTTTAAAAACCAGTCTGTTGAAAAAGTATTCATTTTCTACTTAGAATTCAATATAAAATAAAAAATAATTTTCATTTGTCAAAAATATTTTTGTTTAATATCGTCTTCAGAAAGAGGTAGTGATCTATCCTTCTGCATGTTTTTTTCGTATCCGTCCTTTGGAACTCTGTCTTTTTATGACCAATTCAGATGATTCTTCTTTTAAATGAAAGGATTTAACTTAATAGTAACCTTTTTTAAATGAGGAGGAAAATAATATCCCTAAGATAGGAAACATGAAATTTTTTTAAGAAATCGTTTAGAAGACTTATCCATTTTCAGTATACAAACAATAACATTCATCATTAAAAATTGATAAATAAAAACTTCTTATTCAAATAAAAAAATAAAAATAGATTAAAAAAATTTTTAGTAAAATGATAATTTGATTTTTTAAACGCAATACTCATATTTTCAGAGACCACGATACACCATGATTTTAAAAATTATGTAGCCGAAAAATTGGCATGTTTATTAATAATTTTAAAAAAAATTGTACTATAAGAGCCAAAATCATTTTTCTATTGAATTAATGCGTGTTAAGTTCTTGTCTTAAAATAGATGATTGTCTCTATTATAATATAAAAAACGTTTTATCTGAGTACTTTCAATGTAATTGTATGTATCAAAGAACCAATACATAAGATGCTACATAGTGGTATTCTCTGTATTGAAGTGCAAAAACTGGAAAATAAAGCAATGTGATGGCTGCAGCTCATATGGAAATGAAATGAACGGCTGCTTATTTCTCACATAATTTATTTTCGTAGTTTGCTTCGTACATAATACAGAATCTAACTAATATGCGAATGTTTAAATATTAACCCATTAAACCTTTTGGGCACGGTGGTATTAAAAATGTCCCACCTTTTTGATGCGTGATAACGCATGGTGGGACATTTTTTAACCCACCTCGAAATATTGGAATAGCTGTTTTTATATCATTTTATATCCTTAGTAATAAAAATACCCCAATTTTATTCAATTTTGAATGATACAAAATTTCTGTGCAACATGGGTATTTTTATTTTCTTTTTTCTCAAAGGGTTAAGGCCCATGCAAAATCCAGACTATATAGGATAAAACAAACCACTCCAAATGGAACTTAACTTAATAATAAAATGCTTGTGTTCTTTTATTTTTTAATTTAATTGTTTGTTGCAAAATTATTTAAACAAATAAGTAGGAAACTCAAAATTTCGAAAAACTAAGTGCGGCAATCGATTCTAGGAGAAAAATCATAAAAAAACTTTAGTAACATTTTTGTGTCCGAACAACTTATTTTGCAATAAATTGTTATGAATAATTTAAAATCACTAGGACCCGTGATGAATCTTCAGAAGAAAAAGATGATTCTGAAGAAGAAGTTATTTCGTCTATCAACCTCCCTTTAGGTACTAATGAGCAAATAAATAATTGTTATACACCAAATCAGAAATTCTTGGAGCCAGATCATGTCTTTAATTGGAGAAAAGGCCGTTTTCGTCAAGAAAATAGTAATAGTGATTATGATGTTAGTAAAACAACAATCAAACGTTTAAAAAAAAAAGTTCACGCGATTTATTTAAATTGTTTTTTTAAGATTTAATGAAAAATCATATTGTCGAAGCCACTGCAGAATGTAAATACGATTTATCTATTATGATCTACTATTTGAATAAATTTTTAATGATACTATTTATTTCAATTAGAAATTTCAAAATAAGTCAAAGAAATTATTGGTCGACGAAATCATTACAACGTTCTTCTATAGTATCAAATATGTTATCAAGAAATAAATTTATTAAAATAAAAAAAATTTACGTTTTTTCAAAAGCATGGATCGCAACGATGATGATAAAGTTCGGAAAGTTGGATCATCAATTCAAAATTTGGGTTTTTTGACAAAAGTTTTTCAATTGATGAAGTTATGGTAAAATATTTTAGGTATTTCAAGATAAAATAATGTATAAGAAATAAACCGATCCGATTTGGTATAAAAATGTGGGCTCTTTGCTCAAGTAATGGCTAGTTGTATGATTGTTACATCTATATTGGCACTTTAACAACTGACTTGAACAATCCGTTGCAGAATGTTTGCTTGGGATCACGGGTTGTAATGAAAGCGTTACAATCATTGTTAGAAGCTTTTCCATTGAAAGACTTATCCAAATTTCATATTTTCTTTGACAATTTCTTTATCCCCTAAGATTTACTGATTCATTTGAAAAAGATTACTCGCAACAGACACTGTACGGTAAAACGCGTAAATCACGCGATTTTCGAACTTGCGGCGACGATCGACGAGGAATTTTGGGAGCCGCGAGGGTAGGAGTTAAGGGGAGCAAGCGCAACAGTTAGTCTAGCCATGCGCTTCTGCGAAGAGTGTGGAGTTCCCGCGCTTCTCACAAAAGTGAAAAGACTTTTTATTTGTCGTAGAGAGGAGAACGAGCGTCGCGAGTGAGTGAAGCCAGGGTTGAAGGTGTGCGAGAGATTGAGAGAGAGTAAGAAAGAAGTTAAGAGAGCAGTGCGAAGAAAAAGAGCGAAGACGAGGAAGTACAGCGAGGAAGTGAGGCTGGGGACGAGGAGATCAAGTGTCAGCGGGGGGCGATTGGAAATTATCACCGCGACACCTGAAGCCGAGGGTAAGGCGGAGGCCGTCGGCGAGCAGGCAAGCTCCTACCGAGGTCCAGCAGCCCTTCTCCGTGGGAAAAGCAGCCGGAGTCAAGGACAGCGGCGCGGAAGAGAGCAGCTGGGCGTTCAACGACCAGCGTACGAGTTACGTGGACTCCTACGTTGAGTGTCCTAATTTGTCCTAGGGAAATAAGCGTGTGATAAAGAGATAGAGCAAGAGTGTGTGGTAGCGGGTCCGTGGTGAGTGTGGCGAGAAATTGCCACTTTCCCGCCCTAGAGGAAGCGATAGGCCTCCGTCGGCTCGAGAAACAGTCGCGGGTGGCCGGCCTGTATTGCGTTGCATCAAAGTGAGAGAGAGAGAGAAAGAGAGAGAGAGAGAGAGGAGAGGGAGGGAGGGAGGGGGAGAGAGAAAGGGGAGGGAGGGAGAGAGAGCATAGAATATGTTTAATAAATTTTGTGCGAGGCCTACAGGGCGCACGTAGTCATTTTGGCTACGACGTGGTGTCCTCGTCACTTGGTCCTTATGGTGTAGTTAGTTCTTTGTTATTTGCAATAGCGTTAATTAAGCTATAACGAGTTTCAATGACTCCAAATTGTAACAATAACAATTTTATTGCAAAATGAAGGCATAGATAAAATAATTTCATAGATAATTTTCTTTATAATTTTTTCCGTAGAATCGATGGCTGCTATTAGTTTCTCGAAATTTAGAGTTTTGTACTAATTTGTATCAACAATTTTGCAATAAACAATCAAATTAAAAAACGAAAACATATGTGTATTTTATTATACAGTAAAACCCTGGTTGGCGTGGTTAGTTTTATCTTGCATAGCCTAGGTTTTGCATGAACCTTAATGGCTTAATATAGTTTATATGAGGTATAGTGAAAAGAAATCCATTATTTTTGCATTAAATTGAAGGTTTTATTTAGCGTAGATAGAATGATACGATTTAGGTCAAATATGCACCGTTTTGTTTGATAACTTGTTGCCATTTTAGAGGTAATTTCATAATGCCTTTCTCGTAGAAACCCTTGTCCCTATTGTCAAAAAACTGGGACAGTCGATTTTCACAATCTTTACTGGAGGCAAATTTCTCACCTGCAAAATCATTCGTCATAGACAGGAACAGGTGGTAATCACTTGGTGCCAGGTCCGGACTATAAGGTGAATGCATAAGAACTTCCCAATCAAGCTCCCGGAGCTCCTCGCGAATCACTATCGATGTATGCGGCCTGGCGTTGTCCTGATGGAACACAATTTCTCTCCTATTGGCCAAAGCTGGCCGCTTCTGGGCGATTGCTTCTTTCAGACGGTCCAATTGTTGACAGTACAGGTCCGAATTAAGAGTTCGGCCGTAGGGCAGCAGCTCATAGTAGATGATTTCCAGCCAGTCCCACCAAACACACAGCAAAACCTTCCTGACTGTCAATCCTGGCTTGGCCACCGTTTGCGCCGGCTCAACGCGATTTGACCACGACCGTTGTCGCTTGACGTTGTCGTAAGTGACCCACTTTTCATCACCAGTAACCATCCGCTTCAGAAATGGATCGATATTGTTGCAATTCAGCAGCGATTTGCAGATGGGAATTCGGTCCATGAGGTTTCTTTTCGATAACTCGTGTGGCACCCATACATCGAACTTCTTTTTGTATCCAGCCTTATTTAAGTGGTTCCAAACGATTTTTTGTGCAATGTTTAGCTCCTGGGCAATCGAAACAGTGCTTATGTGACGGTCGGACTCGACGATTTCCATTATTTTATCTACATTCTCGACAATTGGCCTTCCAGAGCGTGGTGCATCTTTGACGTCAAAATTACCGAAACGGAATCGATGAAACCAAAATTGCGCGTGATTGGCTGTTACAGTATCAGGACCATAAACACTATTCACATTTTCAGCTGTCTGGCTTGCGTTTTTGCCTTTATCGAAGAAAAACTGTAAAATATGACGTATTTTCTCTTTGTTGGTGTCCATCTTTGACGTGTGCTAATAAAATACTGAGTTAAGCAATCACAAAACTGTATCAGAAGTTTTTTCAGTACGAAATCTTATCTTTCTTACGCCATCTAGTGTAACCCGATCGCACTTTTACAACGGGAGATACAGACTACTAAAGCCATCTATTGGCAAAATAATGGATTACGTTTTACTACACCTAATAAATAAGTATTTCTAGAAAATATGGATAGTCACTTACGTCGTAGAAATTCTATCTGAAATGCCGAAGTTACACGCACTCGTTATTTTAATTTTTTATGAAATATAGTAGTATAATAATTTTCATTAAAAAAAATAGAAATTCAATGAGTAAACCTTTTTTTATTGAAGCAATTTTTTTACTTGCTACGAAAGGAGACGAATTTTAACCTTTTTTCCTTACATACTACCAGAGTAAGAAAAAATTTAATAAAATATAAAGATATTAGATCTTTATATTATCTTTATTTTCTTTTTTATATTATCTTATTTTTAAGTGGTCAAGACATACTTGAAAACTTTGAAATGGGAAGTCCTACCCCACCCGCCGTATTCTCTAGACGTTGCTCCCTCGGACTATAACTTGTTTCGATCAATGTCACACGGCCTGACTGACCAGCACTTCCGGTCTTATAAAGAAGTAAAAAATTGGATCGATTCGTGGATCGATTCAAAAGATGACCAGTTTTTTCAAATTTTTTTTTTTGTATGCTGCCCGAAAGATGGGAGAAAGTAGTGGCCAGCGATGGACAATACTTTGAATCATAAATGTATAACCAGTTTTTTACAATAAAGCCTCGAATTTCGGAAAAAACGGCGAAAGCAAAGTTGTACACCCAATAATTTGCAATTCATTTAAAATTTTTCAAGTACGCTTATTGATTTCGATAGTTTAATATAGGGTGATTCATTATGAGGTTTGGTTTTTAATCTCAAATAAAAGGCATAAAGTTAAACTCCATAGTAAAAATTTTATTGTAAATCGAAAGAGCAATCTATGACATTCGCTTTTTAAAGTAAATTATTATCTTATTTAAATGTTGACTGCGACTACGCCGTAAATGGTCTATCCTGAGGGTCCAATTTCGGACGACGCGTTCCAGTATAGCGACCGATATCTCGCGAATGACACGAGTAATGTTGGCTTGCAAAGCGTCGATTAAAGCTAGCTTATCTCTGAAGACCAGAGACTTCGTGTAACGCCAAAGACAATAATCTAAAAGTATGATATCACACGATTTAGGCGACCAATTTACTGGTCCAAAACGTGAAATCAGGTTCCGACCAAAATGATTTCTCAATAAGTCCATTGTTTCTCTCGCTGTATGCGAAGTAGCGCTGTCTTGTTGAAATTAAAGTTCACCGATACCACGGGCTTTAATTTCAGGTAGCAGAAAATCCGTTCTCATGATGCGATGCGGTCGCCATTGACGGTTACGTTCTGACCGGACTCATTTTGAAAGAAATATGGACCGATGATTCTACCGGCCCATAAACCACACCAAACTGTGCATTTCTGTGGCTTTAGTGATAGCTGTTGAAGCTCTTCAGGTTGTTCATCAGCCCAAATACGACAATTCTGCTTATTGACGTATCCATTGAGCCAAAAATGCGCCTCATCACTGAACACAATTTCGTGATATAACAGCGGATTTTCATTGAGCTGATTCAGAGCCCATTCACCAAAAACACGACGCAAACCTAAGTCGCCCGGCTTCAATTCTTGCACGAGTTGAAGTTTGTATGCCTTAAAACCAAGATCTTCACGTAAAATACGCCAAGTTGTTGCGTACGACAAACCAAGCTGTTGAGAACGACGCCGAATTAATTCGTCACAGTCTTTAGCCACACTATCAGCTACAGCCGCTATATTCTCTTCACTACGTGCTGAATTTGGTCTAATCGGTCGAGTATCATTCAATAATGTATGCTGGGTTTCAAATTTGCGGATGGTATTGGCTATAGTGCTTTCGGTAGGTCGAAGATGCACATCATAAGTTGCTCTTAGAGAACGAAAAACATTTCTCACAGAACGCTGATTTTCGTAATACAGCTAAACAATGTGGATACGTTGTTGCGGTGTAAGTCATTCCATGATGATTTGTCAAACAATACTAAATAAAAATAACATTACAGTTAGACTGGAGTCACATCGAACGAACAAAAGTTACGTTCGATTGTCCCTGCGAACACCCCGATGTAAATCTGAAAACTAAATGATTTATGACTCGATAGTGCGTAACTATTAGTCTTGCCGTAGGTCTGAAAGGCTTACCAGTCGCGAACTCCGACAAGATTAAGGAAGTTGTACGTGTTGCCGTCGTACATCGAGGATCTGAAAGGCTCACTAGTCGCAAACTCAGACAAGTTAGTTATGAGATACTCGGGATTTTATGAATATCGAGGTCTCGAAGGGTGCCCTAGTCCCGAATTCTGATATCACATATAAAGTACTTAATTTACAATACATGTATTCACCGTGGCAGATAAAATCGTTGAGATAAAATCGTGAGTCATGCTTTCTATACAATAAGATCAATCATTGCGACGGTCAATTACGCTTGCTAGATGGTAATGGCATTCGACTTAAGCAGGCACTTCGCTGTCGAGTATAGCGTTTACTTCGAGAACAAATCGACGATAGTTAGATCATTTCAAAGGCTCACGTCTGAAAAACAAGATATGACAAGCAGCTAAGGTGTGCATACCCTCGATTTTTATAGTATAGTTAGATGTTTGATCAATGGTGTTGGTCTTCGTTTTGTACAACTTGATACTACCAGGCTGTTCAATAAGTTTTGCGGTTTGATAAGAAAAACACAATTTCATGGTTTGAAATATACTTAATTATTCAGTATAGTCTCCCTGAACATCAATACACTTGTTCCAACGAGATTCCAATTTATGAATTCCATCCCTGAAATAAGAATCAGGAAGGGCTGAAAAATACGCTTCCACATCTGGTATGACCTCATCATTTGATGAAAAACGCTTTCCACGCATGAATTTTTTTAGGTCTGGAAACAGATGGAAGTCGCTAGGGGCAAAATCTGGTGAATACGGTGGATGCTCCCACAATTCTAACTTTAATTCATGGATTTTAGTCATTGTCAGAATGCTCTTGTGACACGGTGGATTGTCCTGATGAAAAAGGATTTTTTTCTTCTGCAAACCGGGTCTTTTTTCACGAATTTTTTCCTTCAGCTTGTCTAAAAAGTTACAATTATATTCAGAATTTATTGTTTTACCAGTTTGCAAGTAATCCACAAGCAAAATTCCTTTCACATCCCAAAAAACTGATTCTAATACCTTCTTGGCCGATTTCTGGACACGAACTCGTTTCGGAGCCGAAGAACCAGGTTCATGCCACTCTTTAGCCTCTTGTTTTGATTCAGGATCATGGTGATAGACCAAAATCTTATCCATAGTGATGAATCGACGCCCAAAATCCACTTTATCCTTTTAAAAACGCTCTAAATGTTGCTGAGAAAGTCGCATTCGAATGCGTTTTTGTTTCATTGTTAGCGAATGCGGCACCTATTGTGCACACGGCTTTCTGAAACCCAATACTTTAGTCAAAATATTGCTTACACTGCCTAATGAGATGCCTAGGGCTACTACTAAATCTCTTTTAATCACTCGTCGATTTTCCAATACGATATCCTGTATTTTTCCTACGATTTCTGATGTTGTTGCTGTTTTTTGACGTCCTTGACGTGGATCGTCTTCAAGGCTTGTACGAGCACGATTAAATTCATCAACCCATTTTTCTACTGTACTAATTGAAGGCGAAGAGTCCTTGTACACTTTAAACATTCGTTCATAAATTTCCTTTGCTTTAAAACCTTTCAAAAATAAAAATTTAATCACTGCACGATACTTGACTCTTACAATTGTCAAAAAATACTGTGACACGTCGATACTAAATGGCTTGTAAACAAAGAATGAATTGACAGATTAAAATGAAACTTTACATACGTTCTTACGAAAAGTGTATCAACATAACAAGAAAAAATTTAGGCTAGTAGCAACACCCTCTCTTATCGAACCGCCAAACTTATTGAACAGCCTGGTATGTCCAATACGTAGGTGAATTTGAAATATTCTAAATACTCTATATATTATCTGATCGTCGGTCGGGTGATTAACTTCACCACTGTTTCGACACATAGCATGATAGGTTGCCCGTGATGTGTCGAAAGCCGAGCTATATATGTAGTTCAGTAGCGCCTACAGACGTTACACTAGATGAAGATAATAAAATATTTTCAACTTTGTTTTTTTTAATTATTTTATATTAATAAAAATAGTTGTTATGAATAGGGATAAAATGCAAAAATACAGGGATTTTAGAAATTATCATTAAATTCATTTTTTGCATTGAACTACTATACCTCATACGTATCAATTGAAAGATGACTTACTTTTGATAGAAATTTATAGTTTTTTTTTAAATGTTATATCTCTGTCAAAAATCATCAAAAAGTTTCATTAAAAAAACTATTTTAAAACTTAATTCTTTTATTTTAAATATTTTTGTTAAATTTTTTTCCTCTGTAGAAATAAGAGCAATTATTTGTTGTTAAGCGTAGTTAAAGAAATTGATTTCAATGTTGCCTAAGTGTGTGTTCGTGCAAGATTACAAGAAAATTTTTGCGAACTAAATTATCCACTTTGTTTTGAAAGTTACTGATTTCTTTTTAAATAAGTTTTATTTTATGTATTAATTTGATTCTTTATTATAGAATTATTGATTATTAAAGGGAAAATCGCATTTTTTATTTTGACTCGCAATAACTTGAATCACTTAATGAATTCTTAAAATTCAGTCGATAATTGTCAGTTCCAACTGTAATGTATACAGTCTGTCAAGTAAAAGCGTGGTCGACTTCACCGACAGGTAATGAAAGATTTTGCTCTAATTCCTTCGCGAGCCGGTAGAAAACAGCTTTGTTCTTGATGCACTGTCAACAAAGATTTAGTTGTCGTTGATCTTTTGAAAGAGAATCACGTTAAACGCCATGAGTGCTAAGTACGCGTCGCGCTACGAGGCTGTGTTCCTTTGCAGCCTACCGAAAGGTCCCAAAATGTCGCAATCAGCGGCTGATAAGTATATGAGAAAGTCGAAGGCATTTGTACAGAAGTGGATACAGCGATATAAAGTGGCTAAAAATGTCGATGATTTACCAGAACGTGGCTCGATAGGAAAAATGAACAAAAAAGATGAAAAAAGAATAGTGAGTCTGTTTTCGCGGAATCCTGCTTTAACACTGCGGCAAGGACAAGCAAAATTAATGGCAAAAGGTTTAGATATATCCTACGAAACTATCCGAACCCATCTTCGTACTCATCATCTGAAATGGCGCAACACAATAAAGAAGCCTCTGTTGACTGAAAAACATGTGACAAAGCGACTCGCTTGGGCGCATGAGAATATTGATAAAGATTTTGAAAATGTCATTTTTACTGATGAATGTTCTATATGGGCACGTTCTGTCCTCACGCGAGCCTGGTCAACTTCCACCAATAGGCTTGTTCAGCGGACCGTAAAACATGGAATAAAGGTGCATCTTTGGGGCTGCTTCTCAAAGCAGGGATTCGGCACTTTGCACCTCTTTACTGACAACCTAAATGCCGAGAAAATGATAAAAATCTACAAAAATGCTCTACTGCCATCTGCCAAACGACGGTTCATCACAAAAAATGAAGATTGGATTCTGCAGGAAGACAACGATCCTAAACACCGCAGCAAGCTCTGTACTCAGTGGAAGACTCAATCTGGCATCGTTACATTGGATTGGCCATCGCAGTCGCCCGATGCAAACCCTATTGAAAATGTGTGGGCATATATTAAACGGAAGTTTCGTGGAAGACGCACTTACACTTTGAAGCAGTTGTCTTACGAAATTCTTTTGATCTGGAGATCCTTGCCACTAGAATACGCCGTCAAATTAGTAGAAAGCATGCCTCGGAGATGCCAAGCAATTATCGACGCCGGTAGTGACTGGACACATTATTGACCAAATTGCATCATTGTTTGTAATGTGTGCAATGTATGTATAAATATAAAAGTTTCATCAAATAAATTTTTTTATAAATTAACACGACCACGCTCTTACTTGACAGACTGTATTACTTTGTGTGAAAGCGTTTTATATGTCTATCGCGTTCCATTTTTATGGTGTTCTTTCTATGTAACACGATCATCTGTGAGATCTACAGTCCAATTTAGTTAACTGCTCGCGTAAGATCCACGGCAATCAGCACCCGACCGTGTTTCAAACGTGTATAATCAGATTAATCTCAAAGATTTTTGGTATGTAGTTCGAAACGGTAATTTTACGTAAAATAATTCATCGATCGTAACTGACAATAATTTCGTCGATAGAGCAGTAATACGTATAATTTAAGAATTGCCTCCACATATCGTTAAGGGGTTACCCCCACTTGCGACTTTGAAAAAATCGATTTTTTGTTAATTGCATTTTTTTTAAGTATAAGTATCTGAAAATATGACCTGGAAATTTTAAGTCGACCCGAACAAAATTGACTAAGATATGAGCGTTGAAAGAGAAAAATCCATTGTGTAAACAACCTGCTAGTCTGACACCTGGCACGCTCGACCCTCTCGACGGTTTCAGTCGATTGTTCGATGACAATGGTCGTATACCTGGCATTTACAACGTTTATATAATAAACTGGAATTTGTAGAAACGAATTTTCGTTACCTTTTATCGTTTAAATTCGTCAGTGTAGCTTGAAAGTTTAACTATATGAGACGTATTTATTTCCGCCGTTCACAATATTATAAGCGCAGTTTTTATTTATTTTACATTTAAAAATGGATCGAAAAAAAGGTTCGCGAGAAACAAGAAGCAGTGAAAATTTTCGGAAATCTCGACCAAAAAAAAGGAAGGGTATTTTTAACCCGAACCTGGCCGAATCGGAAACTGAAACTTTCAGCACGTCTGCGAAGGAACTGAAAGATAATATTGATATGACTGTGAATCAAAGCCCGAATATTGAATATCGCATTTTAAACTTTTGTGTTGTGTTTGCTGCAATTTCAAGTTTAGTGAAGTGCAAAACGTGTAATGGAAATATTAAATTTGAAACTGCAAATGCAAGAGGACTAGGCTTCAAAGTCGTTGTGAAATGTGACTCATGTGCAGATAATTTGATACCATCTTCTCCTTTTGTGGCACATTCGTATGAAATAAATTGTCGATTTATATTCACTATGAGAGTTCTCGGCGTAGGATTGGCTGGAGCACAAACATTTTGCGGACTTATGGACATGCCAAGGTTTCTTACCGAGAATACATATTCAATAATTTTAAAAAGTATTTATGAGTCTGCACAAACATGTGCAGATGTAATATTTAAAAAAGCCGTACGAGAAGAAATTGAATATACACCTGATGCAGCAGAAGATGCAACTTCTAAATTAACAGTTTCCGGAGATGGATCCTGGAGGAAACGAGGATATTCGTCGTTGTTCGGAGTTACATCAGTAATAGGCTACTACAGTGGAAAAGTACTTGATCTCGTGGTAAAAAGTGCGTATTGTAAAATGTGTGAATCGTAGAAACATAAACTAAATGATGCGGAATACGAACAATGGTACGAAACACACGAAGATAACTGCAGTGAAAATCACGAAGGCTCCTCGGGAAAAATGGAGGTGGACTCTATTATCAAAGTCTTCAAGCGTTCAATAGCAAAATATAATGTCCTGTACCGTTACTATATTGGAGACGGAGATTCAAAGACGTACACTGGGCTATTAAAGTCTCATCCTTATGACGACGTAGAAGTTATGAAAAAAGAATGCATCGGACACGTCCAAAAGCGTATGGGATCCCGTCTTCGTAATTTAGTAAAAAAAAAACAAAAAGCTTGGTGGTAAAGGACAGCTGACAGGAAAATTTATTGACAAGCTCACTGTGTACTATGGACTTGCTATTCGACGCCATTCTGCTTCTGTTCACGATGTGCATGAGGCACTATGGGCGACCTTCGATCATTACAGTTCAACCGATGCAAAACCACACCATGAGAGATATCCAATGGTGAAGAATCGTGGTGTTCATATCGACGAGCTCAGGCGAGAAACGAGGCTTTCCAACGCGATTACAGACCACTTTCATCAAATGTATTGAATGCCATCAGACCTATATACGACGATCTGAGGAAAGAAACTTTACTCGAAAGATGCGTCGGTGGCTTTAATCAAAATAACAACGAAAGCTTCAATCAACATATTTGGAAAATCAGCCCAAAAATTGTCTCGAGTGGAGCAATCGTTGTAAATTTAGCAGCTTATATTGCCGTTGGACTATTCAACGAAGGTTCAAAATCATTATTATTTTATTTGGACTTAATCGGAGTGAGCTGTTGACACAACGCGCACAAATATGCTGATAAAATGGATGAAGCACGGATTGCACTGGCAGAGAGACGTGCGGCCGAGAGCACTCGTGAAGGAAGAATGTTACGAAGGCAACACCAAAATACCGTTCTGCAAGCGGCATTGTCGGCGGAAGAACTTCTCTATGGACCCGGAATAGATGACTCTATGTAAGTTTACAAAAAAAATTATTTTCTTCGTGTAAACTGAAATTAAAACTTTAAACGCGTTTTTCTCGAAATGGCATTTCTGAAGTCAGTGACCAAGATTACTCGAACACTAATGAACCGATCTTCTTGAAGTTTTGCAGGCTTATTTAATACATAAAAATGTAGTCTTTAATCGTTCGATTTTTTGTTTAAAAAGAAAATGGCCGTTTTATAGCCAAAAAACGGCCGTTTTTTTTCGTTATAATCGAACCATTAACTTTGACTATCCGCCATTTTGTGAAATATGAATATTTTTTTAAATCCTATGATCAAAGACTAGTTTATACTTATATTTAACTAAATCTATCCACATTTGTTTCAGATGATCCACTTCGCCGCAATGTTGGTCACCGCAAACCGTATAAATAAAAACACTATTTCATTGGCGGCCATTTGCCACTTAACAATGTAATATTTTACAATAAAAAATTACCGAAAGTTCTTCAAAATGTATTCTTTAAGATGATATAATAATCGTTTAAAAAAGTTTTGTAGTTTTCTTTAAAAAAATTCATGAAAAAGGCCTTTTTGTTGAGCTACAAGTGGGTGTAACCCCTTAAGCTCTTAACCTGTAGACGGCCGGGATTTGAGGTGGCATATCGCCCATAGAAAGCCGGTAAAAAAGGTATCTTATATCACTGAATGATCATAAGGAAAGTGTCGATCAGAGGGTGCGCCAATATATTGGTGTTGCGGTCCGCTACGGCAAAACATGTATTACAGCCTGTGTCAAAAATTTTCAAATATAAAAAAAATTATTTAATAGTATATACACCTTTTACCAATTTATAAATACATGTTTTCGATGTATTTTTCGATGCTGAATCTAAATTTGACATCAAAATTACTGTAAATCTAAAAACAACCTCTATAACAGGGAAAAAACCACCCTCTTTGCCTCGTAAATTTATTTTTCTTTATTTAGAAGCGCGGATACATGTTTGTGATGTATTTTTTGATGCTGAATCCAAATCTGACATCAAAATTACTGTAAATCTTAAAACAACCCCTATAACAGAGAAAAAACCACCCTCTTTGCCTCGTGAATTTATTTTTCTTTATTCAGAAGCGCGGATACACGTTTTCTATGTATTTTTTGATGCTGCATCCAAATCTGACATCAGAGTTACTGTTTTTTATTTTTTTAATTTATTTTTATACATTTTTTTTGGCAAGATTTTTTTTTTCAAGTTTTTTTTATCTATTATTCAAACAAATTTTATAAATTACGGTAACGATTTTTTGGTATGATAGATTTCAAAACACGGTACAATACATAGAGTTTTTCCACATACTCTACACTCGTATATAGATCGGGTTCTCTTTTTCTGCATAGTGCATAATTTACATTGACGTGCTAACTGTTTATCACTATTTTCGGATTGCATTTTACTGGGAAAATGACGACCATTTAGTCGAATATCTGGCGTTAGAGATTCTATTTCTATTTGAGAACCTAAGTTCAAAATGTCTCTTACTACGCTCAATCGAAAATCAGGAAACGAAATAGCATCCGTAGTTAGCATCTTGAATAACTCATGGGCATTTGCCAAAATGAAGTCTACTAGATGAAAAAATAATTTTCTATACCATTTCATGCATTTTCTAATTGTCTCTGTCATAGATAATTGTCTATCAATATCATCGATTCCGCTCATATGTTTGTTATAATCATAAATACAACTTGGTTTTATAACATCTTCGTTAGTTTTGTAGGGTATTTTACCAATTGCACAATATTTAAGTTTATGAATGCTTGTTAGTACGTAAACTTCCTTCTTATCCATCCATTTGATTACCACCCAGACATCATTATGAGCGACTTCTACTTCACCACGATTGAGTTTTGAACCAAGAGTAGGCATTCCTTTTCGATTTTTTTTTACTGCTCTACAAAGACCAGTGTCTTTATCATGAAGATATTCTGCAAGTTGTGGCGACGTATACCAATTATCAGTAAATAACTCATGACCTACGTTATAGTAAGGTCTTATCAAATGAGCAACAATATCTCCAGAAACGCCTAAATCAAATTTTTCGTAATCGGTATCTGAACCAGTATAAATGATAAAATCTAGCAAGTGTCCCGTCTCACAGTCAACTAATTCAAACAATTTTATACCAAATCGATTTCATTTCAATGGTAAGTATTGTTTGAATTTTAGTCTTCCTTTCCACAAAACTAAACTTTCGTCAATGCGAAGTTTTTTTCCAGCAAAAATAGTATTAGAAAATTTCGTTTTTAAATGATTCATTATCTATTTGATTTTTTTTAGAGGATGATTAGAAATTTCTTCATTATCAGAAAAATGGAGATATCGCAGAATTTGATGGTATCTGTTTCTAGTCAAAGTTTGGCCAAAAATTGGGGTATATAGCAGTGGATCCTCACTCCAATAGTTTTTTATTTCTCCTTTTACGACATGACCCATATTTATTGATAAAGTGATAAGTTTCCATAATTCTTCTTCTGTTACAGCAGTCCACGTTTTCATTTTTTTTCGAGGTAGTTCAGGATTTTGATCTTGAAAAAGGTTGGTTCGTTCTATGATATGATTTACAAGAAACTAATCAAAAAAATATTTGAAACATTCCAATGGAGTAATTTTTTGTATCGACACATTAGCATGAATTCGAGCTTTATCAGTAAAATTTTTTACAGATGGATAAAAATAGCGATCAAAGTTTATTTTGGATAAATTTTCATCATATGTAGTATCATTCAAATCGACATCACATGTATCAGTTCTTTTTATAACATCTTCTTCAGGTCCTGATTCTCCACTACTCCAAGCATCATTTACTGTATTCATTGTATTGCAAAAGTAACATATACTAATATAAGCAGAGGAGTTGGCCGAAGCCTTTATGTTTGTACGATGGTCGAGTAAGCGATCCCAAAAGGTTGCTCGACCACCCGAACGCGAGGTATACTTATACTCTCAACGTCACTACTTTGATGATGGGAACGATGTAGCCACCTAGCGGTGGCTAGTGACAGTATCTTGATGATATATTTATATTTCGAAATCAAAAGTTTTGAAAAATCGTGATCAAGTATACTAACTTTCCGTTCAGAAGCCTTTATTTACAAATTTACATTTGTACTAGTAAAAAATTTATATTTTCTCATACGAAACAATGATTCATGAATATATTCCTGAGCCGCTATTTATATCTTACATCGAAATCTCCGTTATGAAAATGAATTTATTTATAATTACAGACACATGCGAACAAATGTATTTTTTCAAAAAAATTCGATCAAAAAGTATATGGGGTATAAGTGGAGTAAAAAGGGGTGAAAAGGGGTGAAAAGAGGGTGAGGTGCTCTGATATTACATTAAAATAGTGATATCAGAAACCTTCTATAAAATATATTTGTTTGTAATTATAGCCAGCAAACGAAACAAGGTAACGCTATTGTAAAGAAGAATTAGGCGATATAGGGTAGTAAAAAGGGGTGAGGAGAGGTAAATTTATTATTAATTGTAATAAAAATAATAAATATTATTAAGAAAATGAATATTTTAATGTAAAAACAAAAATTAAAGAGCATTTTCTGATGCGCCAAAATTATGGGTTTCCGGCCGTCTAAAGGTTAAGGGGTTAAGCCACTCTAAAGGCCGAAAAATAGGATTTTTCAGAATTTTTTTTTTAGAAATACAACAAAATAAATCGAGATTCCAATAAACAGTATTTATTATGCATATCAGTGACTGTATACAAAAATTTTTTTAAAGCGATCATTTTCAAAATGGCGGCTGTGCAGCGTGTATCTCAAAACTGCATTTAAGTTGGCCGGATACATAACTCAGACAATTTTTAACCGATTTACTTGAAATACTGAATATATCTTGAAAAATACATTGTCTATGGAAGTACGTAGGATTTTTTTTTTTTTTTTATTGCATAGTTCATTTGTTATTAACAATTATCTGATGATTTTTTAGGCAAATTTTTCATTCTTCACTTTGGAAGTGCATTATTTTGCCAAAAATTATTATATTAAAAAAAAACTACGTACTTCTGTAGCAGTTATTATATAAAATCAAAAAAAAAAAAAAATTGGCTTATTATAATTCAAAAACTACAGGAGTTGTTTGTCCGGGCGTGGGCCCTGAAAAAACGGAGACGTGATCGGAAAAACGCTGCACAGCCGCCACTTTGAAATTAATCGCGTCAAAAAAATTTTTGCATACTGTCACTGATATGTATAATAAATAGTCTTTATTGGAATCTCGATTTATTTTGTAGTATTTGTGAAAAAAAATCCTAAAAAAGCCTATTTTTTCGGCCTCTAGAGTGGCCTAACTCCTTAACCCATTAAATCCTGAGCCAAATGTAGAGTAGATAGCATCAAACTAGCTATTGGATTAGTGGCATAGCCGAAAAAAATACCCGTCTTCTTTCTTTTATCATTTGCAATTGTTTATAAAAACCTATTTAAACAACTAGACGAAAAATTTGTAATTTTGGAAAACCACAAGCGGTAATCGATTCTACGAAAAAAATCATAAACAAAATCTCCGTGA
Source organism: Chalcis sispes (assembly GCA_949987625.1). Taxonomy (NCBI): domain Eukaryota; kingdom Metazoa; phylum Arthropoda; class Insecta; order Hymenoptera; family Chalcididae; genus Chalcis; species Chalcis sispes. Next base: position 44,535,915 of record OX465095.1, on the reverse strand, counting down.
CGTTTTTTTGTCAAATTTCAGATTATTAGTGTAAAAATGGTATAAACAAATACAAATTAAAGAAATCTAAATTTGAACAGTGTTTTAGTTAGAAGATTTAAAACTGCCTATAGTGTATTTATGTATACCGTACGAGGTGTGTTCAGAAAATAACGGGAATTTTCATTTTTTGAAAAAAATATTTATTTATTTGTCTACATTGATGTTGTATCCTTCAAAGTAGTCCCCATTAGATATTATGCATTGGTGTCAGCGCTTCTTCCAATCCTCGAAACATTTCTGAAACTCGATCTGTGGGATAGCCTTTAGCTCTTTCAGCGATGCGCTTTTAATGTCATTTATGCTTGTAAAAGGACGGCCCTTTAAGATTCTCTTCATTTTTGGTACTATAAAAAAGTCACATGGAGCCATGTTTGGCGAATATGGAGGCTGGGGCATCGTTACAGTATTGTTTTTCGGCCAAAAACTCACGAACAAGCATTGAAGTGTGAGCAGGTTTATTATCGCGGTGCGAAAGCCATGAATTGTTTTGCCACAAAGCCGGGAGTTTTTTTCGGATTGCTTCACGCAATCGGCGTTGAACTTGTAGGTAGTACTTCTTATTGACCATTTGACTTCGTGGCAGGAATTCATGATGCACCATGCCATTAAAATCGAAGAACACAGTGAGCGTAACCATCACGTTTGACCGCACTTATCGAGCCTTTTTCGGTTTTGGCGATCCAGAATGCCTCCACTGGGACGATGGAGCCTTAGTTTCGACGTCATATCCATAAACTCATGTTTCGCGACCTGTTATAACACGTTTTAGCAATTCTGCATCGTTGTTGACTTCATTTAGTGACTCATGAGCAACTTCCATTCGCCGCTGTTTTTGTTCAAATTTCAAAAGTTTCGGAACGAATTTTGCTGCCACGCATTTCATACCCAACACATTTGAAAAAATTTCATGACATAAGCCAATCGATATGTCAACATCATCAGCGACATTCGGCGATCGTTCAAAACCATTTCTTTCACTTTTTCCACTTTTTCATCGGTTGTTGATGTACTGGGGTTTCCAGGGCGTTCGTCATCTTCAACGTCTTCACAGCCATCTTGGAAACGCTTATACCACTGGTAAACCCTTGTTTTACTCATAGCGGACTCACCATAGGCCTTTGTTAACATTTCACATAATTTGTTACACTTTATTTTATTTCTTACGCAAAATTTGATACAAATTCTTCGATCCATTTTTTCAAGAAACGAATATCGCCGAGCTCATAAAAACACGTCTAACCTTAGCGGCTGCCACTGACAAAGTAAACAATGTATACATAGAAATAAGGTACCATCTTCTTCATATTCTCTTAGTAAGCATATTCGAATAAATACTGAATTCTACTAAGGTACGATTTGAGTCGTTCATTTTACTCGCTACCTTCTTCCTTCTTGAGGCTCTTGTGCCCCAAAGGTATTAGCGATTTAGGTCTTTGGCTCAAAAGAAAGATAACTAAGATAATCGAATTATTGTACATTCAATCTGTTATTTATTTTGACTTCTATATGTAATTTGATACGTTTTGGATGAAAAACTTTTCGTCCGTTGACTACTCGCACTTTTTCTCTCTTCTCTAGCTGTCCAACTCTTGGACGTTGCGCCAGTGATATTCCAGATCCTCGTCAATGATGCTGCTTCTTATTCTCTCACCGTCTGCTAGACTAAAACTGATATTGCAGTGACAATACAAATCGCTATTCACAAATATGCTTGCACCACACTACTCTGAACTAAAATATTTGTTCACCACCTCTGCTGCACTTTCTTTTCTAAATCCCTGGCTCACGCACTCTCTGATTTTATGTTGCTCACCGCACTCACGTTTACTTCATACTTCGTCTCTTTCTATCTCACCCTCGGCTGATAAAATACATAGCGACAACTTTGTCGGAACGTGAAGCTAACTTAACTGTTGCGCTTGTTTTCCTCCCTCCCTTCCCTTATGGCTTCTCAATTTCTCTGCATCTCGCGATTTATTTTAGCTGTATGTTCAAAAATCGCATCTTTTTCGAAGATTCCCTGATTTTTTACAAAGCATATCTTTTGCCTGCTCGTCGGCTTTCAAAATTTGCCACTCGATCAAGTTAAGTTAAACGAGAATCTAGAAACTAACATTTTACGTCAATGAATTTACGACGGTTATTCCATCGCAATGTATATAATTGAATCATACTTATCTGAATAAATAATAAAATAAATTTAAAGTAAATAATTTTCAATTTTTTACAATTAAGATAAATTTTATTTGTTTCAGTTGACAATTCAATCTGTGACGACTATGCCACCGCAAAAAACTGCTGTTGATTACTCTGTAAGGGAAGAACTGTTCCATCCAAACTGTTACAAACAGAAATCATTTATTTCTACCCACATAGTAAATATTGACTTGAATGAATGGAGGGACCATCGTGTATTAGCTTTTTGTAATGAACATTATTATCCTGGAGTTATTAGACGAGCTTTGGAAGAGGATGTATTTATTGAATTAGATAAGGATAAAGAACTTATTATGTTTAGTAATATTCTTACTGATGGAAAGTGTGATGTGATAAGTGATGCAAGTCCATCATCGAGTCAAGTAACTGTGAATACAAAAGTTTGTTTTCGTCATTCGAGTGCGGAAAATTTTATTCAATCTGACAGCCATACTAACACGTTTTCGGTAGGAATAGTTTGTAAAATATTAATAAAACCAACACGTTTTGTTGTTGAAATGCTCTCGAAAAAAGAAAATTTTATTGTTCGAAGAGCTGATCTTCGTCTTCTTCGACCTCCGTGGTGGGATGAACTTCAGGAAGGATTTGAGAACGATGGTGTTTCATATTTAGAATCTGAGGGTATAGTTGTGAAAATCATGTTCTTTTCTACAAATATTTATATATTTATGAAATATTATTTATCAAATAAAATTAATTATTTTACAAAATTTAATTTAAATAAATTTTAAGAATGTGTATGTAATTGTAAGTTTTATTTTTTGTAAAATGGTTTTGTAATGTATTTAACGAGATAACTTAAACAAAATTTATAATAAATGTATTTTAATAGTTAAAACGTTAAGGATTTTTGATGTTACTACAGTCAAATTTGTGGTCGAATTTATATACTTCAAGATTGTGGATCCACAATGGCAACTCTCTTCCTGTCATAGAAGTGTCTCTTGACTCAAACTAAAATTAATTGAGTGATTTGGATACTAAAATGATTCTGTAGAATTTTCAATGTTCCGGAATTTAAATTAGTGGTCAAATTTGCAAAACTTAAAATGTTACAATTGTTATTTATGATTAATTATTACCAACGATTGTCAGCTGAGAGTAATCGGTATCAACAAACTCGCACCTCGCTCTTTGTCGAATCAAGGGATAACCAACGAGGAGGTGGCTAAATATATCCACTTTTTTTTTTTTTATGTTATATTTTTTTTCTTTTTTATTTATATTTCTGTTTTTTTTTAAGGAAAAAATTTTTTAATCGCGCTTTAGTTTTTAAAATACTTTCCATTTATTTAAAATAATAATTTTATGCAGAAAATTATTTAATTGAGCTTCGTGTAATTTGTTGATAATAATTACAAAAGTACAAAAATCACCCCCAATATTTGACATCCTTGTTCATTATTCCAAATAATTGCTGCAAAAATGGTTATCAGTGAATAATTATTGATGCGCAAATATTTTGTGCACCAAGTACACCGTATAACGGCTGCGTCATTACATACACTCTGACAAGAAAGTATCCGGAAATTCTCATTTAAATTGCCTGCATTGAGTATTTTTCAGTATTTGAAGTTTCTGTATATTGGTAGGACTGTCCGTAATTACTATGCCAAACATGAGTGCGGTCTGTCAACTAGTTTGTTTAAGACAGCTGTTGAAACTAGTCGACCTCAGTGGTAGTCTACGAATGTTACAATGAAAAAAAATATTGAACAAAGAGTTTGTCTCAAATTTTGTGTTTTGAACGAAATTTCGTGTGCTGACTCGTTGCGAATACTGAAAAAGGCTTATGGAGACTCTGTTTTATCAAAAACCCAAGTGTACGAATGTTACAAAGCCTTTAATAACGGTTGGGAGATCGTCGAAGATTTGCCTCGTTCAGGACGACCGTCGACCTCTTCAACCAACGATAACGTCGAAAAAATCAAGGAAATTGTGCTCGATAATCGTCACGCCAGTGTTAGAGAGATAGCTCGTGATCTCAACATCTCTCGTGAAACCGCTCGTTTGATTTTGGTGAACCAATTGGGCATGCAGCGCGTCGCCGCTCGGCTCGTTCCGTTAGAGCTGAATTTTCTTCAAAAACAGTACCGGATGCAGGTACCTGCAGACATGCTGGATCGTGCGAATTCTGATCCCGCATTCATGGGACGGATCAGAACTGGTGACGAGACATGGGTCTATGAATACGACACACAAACGAACCAACAATCATCGGAATGGGTGGGAAAAAATGAGCCGAAACCGAAAAAACCTCGCAAAAGTCGTTCGAAAATCAAGATGATGCTTATTGTTTTCTTCGATATTCGTGGTGTGGTTCATCATGAATTCGTTCCGCAAGGTCAAACTGTCAATAAGGACTTCTATTTAATTGTTTTGAGACGTTTGCGTGAAAATATTCGCCGTAAACGGCCGGATTTGTGGCAAAATAATTCGTGGATTTTGCATGACAATAACGCACCATCTCATCGAGCCACGATTATTAACGATTTTAAGACCAAACACTCGATAAATACCATCGACCTACCACCTTATTCGCCTGATCTAGCTCCGTGTGACTTTTTTATTTTCTCTAGACTGAAATTACCGCTCCAGGGAACCAGATTTGACTCCATAGACGCCATAAAAGAAAATTCGCAGAAGGAGCTGAAGGCCATCCCTGAAAGCGCCTATAAAAAATGATTCCATGATTGGAAAAAACGTTGGCACATGTGTATCGCTTCAAATGGAGCATATTTTGAAGGAGATTCAATAAATATTGAAGAAGTTTAATATTTTTGCGTTTTATTTCAAATATACGGATACTTTTTTGTCAGAGTGTGTCACATATTGATGCACAATTTTCAAAAAATTAATTTACGGAATTTTCAAATTTAAGTGATTCATCTGGAATGTAAATACTTTTTTACCACGCGTATTTAATCATATTAGAAAATCAAGAGAAAGAAAACTGTTTCTATGAGTGGTTGGAGTTTGACGATGTTGCGCAAATGTAGATTTATACTGTAGTTTTGAAGAAGAAATATGTTGGAGAAATATCGAAGGAAATTTTTTTAAGACCTGAAGAAGAAGAAGTTGAATCTTGCTTATGGTTTTGCGCGTGTAGTGTGATCTTTAAAATACACTTGTGTTATCCTGATTGCTGTAAGTATTTTCGAATTTTTACTACTCTACAAATCTAATAAAAATACACTTTTTCGTCGGATGATGAAAGAAACACTTTTTAGATCAGTGTCTTGCGGTCGCGCTGAGTGTTCTGGAATCAGGTGATGTGCTATACGTTCTAGAAATGTTGGACATTTTGGAGCTTTTTTACCCCTGGATTTTGTTCTTTGCATAACTATTTTTTTCGTAGGCCACCCTCAGTTGTTCAAGTAGTGGACATGCGCTCGCTTTTTTTAGCTCTGTGGTACATCTTTCTGGCGTGAAAGTCCTCTCGGCGTATAGCTGCAATATCCTCGTTCCACCAATAGACTGATGTTCGTCTGCGGGGATTCGATTTCTTGTACACAAAGGCGTTGTATACTGAAATTATTGTCTGAAACAGACTTTGAGCTTTATTCTCAGCCACTCACTCTATCCTGGTATCTTTCAATAAATAAAGGAATCAATCATCTTCGAAAGTTCTCGGTACCCATCCATTCACTCTACTGCTGTTGGAATCTACAGATGTTCTACGGGTGAGTTGTAATTCATATATTAGCGCGTAGTGTTCGCTGCCTATATAACGATCACTCACTCTCCAGTTATGAGTTTCTTTTATTAGCTTAAGGTCGATGAAGGTCAAGTAGACAATAGAGGACTTACCGCCCTTGGAATATATCGGCGATATTCCTATGTTGTCTAACTCTAATTTGAGTATCGCTAAAGCGTTGAGTAATTCTCATCCACGGCGATTCGTTTTCAAACTGCTCCACTTCGCAGTCCATGCATTGCTAGCAGTTTTGAGATCATGTCGCACCAACTTCAATAGCATTCAGACAAGCCAAAAACTTGTTAATGTTGTCATTTGTCGGAATGTAGCAGCTGTATATTCTCATACCAGCTATTTTCATCCAGGTAAAACAAAGTTGTGGGTCAAGCATCTTGCCAGGTATACAGATATTTTCACATATGCAGATCAACGCGTTACCTGAAGTGTCCTTTACCCGGCTTAGTGTTCTGTATCCCTCACTAATAATGCTTATACTGGCTCTTTCTTCCTGAAATAGCTGGTACGGCATGTTTTAAGCCACTTCGCAATGGTACAGGTTTATTTCGAATACTTTAGCCATCATGCTTTAATGCTTTCGTCTCCTTTAATATCCATTTACTAGTGACCACAGTTCACTGCCTTATGCCTCTCCCTGCCACATCGGAAACACACGTTTGGAGCGATAGATCGTGCTTTTAAAAGCCTTAGAGACATGTCGTATTTGGTGGCATCTATAACAACGTATAGTTACCATACACAGACGCACTCGGCAGTTTATCCCTTCGATTTCGAGACTACCTTTCTTCAGTAGCTCTTTCGTAGTTTTTTTATTGGGAAGCAGCACGCTAGCTACGTGGGCACCGTCTAATGACCTTCTTAGTCTGATATCTACCGGACCCAGATTTCCTAGTCCCCTGTGGCCGATGACTTAGCCCATTACTTATTCTCCGTTACGGCTTCGTTCATATCCTGTATAGAGAAAACCTCTCGTAATCGTGACTAATTTTTCTAGTTATGGTGTCTTCGTCCCGGCTTTTCCCAACTTGCACAGAAGCTCCCCTGTTCTAGTGCGTCTAATGTACGGATAAGTGCGCTTTAGTTACAGTTTTTGGGTATTTTCTTCTATTTATTTCACTGTCTTTTTCTTCCTTTCCATTACTTTTATCCAAACATTTTACTGCAAATTAAGAACAGGCATCAACTTCCGCATTTCCCTTCATAAATAATTCATTATAGATATATCACTCCGCATTTATTTACGCATTTATATAGTTTGGCACCTAGAGCGAAATAGGTAGATAATATAGTTAAGCAAGAATCCTAAAGACAGGGATAACAGTAAAACAGGTCACTATTAGAAAAGGTAACTCCTACGACAAACTCTAATATAAATTTGATCGACGTGATGTTGAGTTGAATTTCCACAAAATAAAAGGATAATTTTAAGATATGTTTACCGAAATTTCTCCCTAACCTTTAGAAGTGAAGTTTAGAGAGAGTCAGAAATCACACTTCCAACATTTTCACATTTATTGTAAAAATTTTCAAATTTATTGTAAATCTAATTGTATTTTTTTAATAATTTTTTATTTCTATCCATAATTTAATACGTAAAATTTGAAAATTTCTTTTTAGTCATTTATCATTTTCGTCACAATTATAATATACATTAAGAATTTCTAATATATACAGTATGTCGGAAAAGTTCCCGAACTTATTTTGTAGCGCTTGTACGAGTAGTGCCACCTCTTGGACGACACCGGTACTATGTTGCTACATTCCTCTGGAGTGTCTGAGAATTTTTTCACCAGTATCCGTTCATTAGTTGCCGAGATAGACGTGCTTGAGTGAACGTGTGTTTAGTACCCCGGTGCAAGGAACCGGGATCGTGGAGTTTGCTGGATGACAATGCGCCTGCTCATTCTTCGAACATTGTGAAACGTTATCTCGCCGAAAATCAGATCCCACGCATCAATCACGCCCCATACTCGCCAGATCTGGCTTCAGCCGACTTTTTCCTATTTGCCAAGCTAAAAATGGCCTTGAAAGGACGATTCTTTGAAGATGTACCGAGCATTCAAGCGGCTTGCACCGAGCGTCTCACAGCGATAACTTCAGAGGAGTACCAGAGAGCCTTCGAATCACTCATGGAGCGCTGAAATAAGTGTATATCTGGGGAAGGGGGTGTACAATTATTACAACTTAATAAATTTAAATTCTAATAAGTTTCTTTTATCAAAAGTTGAATTGTATGTTTTGACAGAACAAATTTAATATTATTTTTCATTTTTAAGAATATTTTTTGTATCAGTGTTCTAATTTTTAATTACCAAATTAGTTTTATATTTTTTTTAATTAAAGGGGGAGGGATACATCTAGGATTTTGAAAAAATCCATTTTTGATTGCTTTATCTAGAAGTAGCGCCTTTATAAAATATTGTGTGAAAATTTCAGAAAAAAGTCGACTGTTATTTACAAAGATATAGAAGTTTGCACTGAATCGTGTCCAGCTTTTTGACCTCTATTGTGACCTATATATATATATATATATATATATATATATATGTATATATATATATATATATATATACTGTGATGAGGCACCACGTCGTAGCCGAAACAGCTATGTGTACCCTGTATGCCTCGCCCAAAAATAAATGAATGAATTATTTTAATTATTGCACTCGTTCCCTTGCTCTCTCTCTCTCTCTCTCTCTCTCTTACTCTCACACAGCAGCGCACGCTCCCGCACACTCGGATATGCACGATATTTTTCCCCGAAAATGCAGGCCGGCCGCCCGCGGCTGCTTCTATAGCCGGTGGAGGCCTCTCTCTTCGCCAAGGCAGGGAAGTGATAATCCGTCGCCACCCCCAAATGCGAACTCGCGATCACTCACCCTCGCTCTCTATCTCTCTTGCACTTATTACTACCGGACAAATGAGGACACTTACGGTTGGTGTCTGTGTGACTCGTCCGCTTACCATTAAACGCCTGGCTGTTCTCCTCCTTGCCGCGATCCTTGACTCCGACTGTTTTTCCCCCCGGAGAAGAGCTGCTGGACCTCGGGAATAGCCTGCCCGTTCGTCGACGGCTTCCTCCTCAACCTCGGCTGCAGAAGTCACGGTGGCAACCTTAAGTCGCCGCCTGTTAACACCTGCCTTCCTCGTTTCCCGTCTAACTTCCTCGCTGTAGCTCCTCGTCGTCGCTCCTCCTTTCTCGTACTATCTATCCTTCTTCCTCACTCTCTCTCTCTCCCTCTCTTTCTCGCACTCCTTTACCCCTGGCTATTTCACTCACGATGCTCACTCTAATTAAATAAAGAGAACAAACCATGTTCAACCACGGGATTTATCTCTACCGTCCTCGCGGGAGCACGCACCAAAACTGACTGTTCCGCTCGCTCTCCTCTCCCCTTCCCTCGCGGCTCCCCGAAATTCTTCCCGATCGTCGCCGCAAGTTCGAAAATCGCGTGATTTTCGAACGTTGCCGGTTTTTAGAAAAATCCGCATTTTCGCGGCTAAACAGGCTTACGCGAGCCGGCAACCTGACGACGGTCGCACAAGAATGTAAACATTTAAATTATTCGTCGACGACCTATGACGTACTCTCCGTCACAATACTGAGTGTCCTATTTTAAAAAAACGGATGCATATATCTCTAAAACTCAAGGTTTCACGAAAGAAGTTTTCATACAAAAGTTGTTAGATTTTGAAGAGGACGTCTAACTATGACCTTGACCATCACCTTAAATATGGCCCGCAAGGTCATTTGAAGGTCAAGTTGGTTTTTTTAAACGGAAATCCTTACTTTTGATCCCGAAAAACGAAAAAGCAGAAAATTTTACGTCTTAATATGATCTTGACCATGACCTTGACCACAACTTTCAAAGTCATTTGAAGTTAAGTTAAACATTTTAAATGGAAAATCTTACTTTTGACCCCAAAAAACAAAAAAAAAAAACAGAAAATTATACCAAGCAGAGATCTAGCCAGTTAAGAGAAAACCAAGCAAAGATCCGGCGAGTTAAGGCAAGATTTGACAGAGACCTGGTCAGTTCAAGCAAGACCAAGCAGAGACCCAGCTCGTTGAGAAAAGATCGGACAGAGGCCCCAGCCAGTTAAGGCAAAACGAAGCAGATACCCCGCCAATTAAGGCAAGATCATTCATCGATGTAAGCTGTATTTTCAGCTGAGGCGGGATGAAACGAGCTATTTAAGGCAACAGATGTTCGAAAGTTGCTCCATCTTCTTTGTTCGGTAGGCCGAAATATTATTTGCGACGCGCGCATATTTTCGATACGCAAAGACGCCTGTGTTTTCGTTTACGCGTAAACGAGGGCACAACATGGGGATACGACGCGATTTTGTTCGTTCGCGCTGCCTCGAGGCTTACGTGTATACCGCAGGAATTTTCGTTTAAACAAAAACCGATCGTCGTGGGGCAAGGAGGAGCGCGAGACACGAGCGGTGGGACTATTTTTCTCATAGACGAATTCGCGCGGACTAGTCAGTCTCCTGCGGATCACGGTCAAAGGAACTTCTCGTCGATAAAAACGCATCTTTCGCTATACGCTACTGTTCTTTCGCTACATACACACACACACACACGCACACGCACACGCACACGCACACGCACACGCATACACACACGCAAGTACACAGACACGCACGCTCACGCACGCACACACGCGCACACACACACACGCGAACGCGCACAAACGCACGCACACACACTCACACACGCGCGCACTTTCGCGCGCACACACACACACACACACACAAATGCACGCACACATACGCGCACACGCACACACACACACACACTCGCACACACACGCGCACTCACGCGCACACGCACAGTCACGCACACACGCACACGCAGATACACACACACACACACCTCAAACGATTGATTCAACAAGATGCATCTATATTTGTTCAACTTCGATTATGCAACACACACTTACATAATACACACATACGATCAAATGTGGTTGTAATCTTCGTCTTCGTGGGGTTTTTATGCCTTAGTTCTTTTCCCCGAGCCGGAAACGTTTTTTTCTTTAGAACGTTTCCTATAGGCTCAAAATCCTATTTTTTATTTAACCACGTCATTATCCTCATTCTACGAAGAAAACCTGAACCAGGAAAAAAGCGCACATAAGCACTGTTTTCCGACGCGACATTCTTAAATAGACAAGTTGACTTGCTTTCGGAAATGCGATATCGTTTTTAATAAACACGTTTCGCGGTATGGTGTTACTTGCATTCTGAATCCTCACCGTCATATCTTCTTTTGTTGTTGGTCTGGTTCTATAGACCTCATTTTTCAGAAAGCCCCATAAATAATAGTCAAGCGTTGTAAGGTATGGTGACCTAGGTGACCTAGGTGACCATTCTCCAGGACCTCCTCTACCTATCGGTCGATTGTTGAATCTTGTATTTAGATGATTTCTTACAATGATTGTCTAACGTGGAGAAGTACCTTCTTGTTGTAGCCATAATATATTTCTCGTATTGAGGTCAACTTCTTTAACTAGAACTTAGAGTTCACCCCTTATTAACTGCAAATAAATTTGTCCGTCAACGTTGCCTTAAAAAATTAAGAGCCAATTAAATAGCCATCAACGATTCCGCACTATAGATTCAAACTCCAGCGATGTTGATAGTCAACTTCCCGCAGCCAGTATGGGTTAACTGGAGGCCAAAAGTAACAAGACGCCAGTACTTTGAAATGTCGCTACCTGTACATTCAATAAGGGTACACGAGGGCTATTATTCATTTACAACGCGATGGGTATTAAATTGGGACCGCACGCACACGAATATGCGAAGCAGGCAGATTGTAATCTAATCGGCTAAGCTGACCGACCTTCATTTGACAGCAGTCGAGAAGCAAGAATAGCTCACCAACGTCGTAAAATTACTACTGAGTCCGCCAATAAAGAAAAGGCAGGTACATTTTATGGTGTTGAAATAGACGATTTACCGTAAGTTAAAAAACAAATTTTTTCTGCGTATAAATTATTCTCAAAACTTTAAATGCGTTTTTCTCGAAACCACGTTTTCAAAATTGGTGATCACTGTAGCTCGAGAACAACTTAATACATCGACTTATGATTTTTTTACACTTTTTCTATATATATTTTTTATGTACTACTATGATCAAAAAGTAAGACCAATTGTAAATTTAAATTCCGCGGGTCTATTGATTCGGGTTGAAAAATTCTTCACTCCGACAATTTAGAGATATCTTTGTACCTCGAAAGAAGGCTACTTTTGCACGAGTGATGTTGAAGGTTTTACTATAAAAACTAAGAGTAAAATTGTATATAATTCTGTTAAATCGGTCACAGTTCCCGTACCGTATCAAAAAACTGATTCTAATATAGAAGGTGGTGAAAATACTATGGAGTTTAAAGAATTCGAAACTTCAAGCGACACTTATGAAGACAACAGCAGTAGCAAATCAGAGTACGCACCAGATAAGAAAAAATCGAAGATCCTTTCATTAGTGTTGCAAACGAAGAACGATTTTGTTCGAGATTTGGGTTTATGTACCAAAAAGTTCTGAGTTTTTGGCTTCATTTTTAAAAAATAAGAATTTTTTGGAATTCAAAACGAAAGTTTCATTTTATCGCAATCGTGATTTTGAATTCCGAAAGTATTTCGTCTAAGATGGAAAATCATCTTTAGTGTTTTGTAAGTATGTTGAAGGTTTGATTAATATATTCTGACCGAATTCTTACCAAGCTTCAGATAAGCGACTTTTCATAGACTCTTCAAAACGAAGTATAAAAGCTGTTTTGCTGCATGATACAAATGTTTATGCTCCAGTACTAATAGCTCACTGAACCGTTATGAACAAAAAGTACGAAAATAGGGAAATACTTTTGCAAAAGATTCAGTACCAAAAACACTTATGGCAGATTTGTGGTGATTTGAAAATAATAACGTTGCTTCTTGAACAACAGTCGGGCTTCACAAAATATCCTTGATATTTGTGTTTGTGGGATAGCAGAGATAGACAAAATCATTAAAGTAAATCGAAACAGTGGCCCGTGAGATCATCCTTTATTCCTGGTTCAAACAATATCATCAATAAATCTCTCGTGGATCCATCAAAGATTCTCATTCCTCCTTTGTATATAAAACTCGGTCCTGTGAAACCATTTGTAAAAGCTTTGGACAAAACAGGGGAAACGTTCAAATATTTCTCTTCTGAATTCTCTAAATTTTCAGAGGCCAAGTTGAAAGAAAGAGTGTTTGATGAACCACAGATTCGTAAAATATTCAGAGACAAAGATTCTGTTAAAAAAATGAATAAACTTGAGAGAGCAGCTTGGTTGAGTTTTGAAGATGTGTTTTACAACTTTTTAGGTAATAACAAGAGCCCAAAGTATTAGCAGATTGTTGCCAAGACGGTTGAAGACTTTAGAAAATTAGGATGCTTGATGAATGTAAAATTACACTTTTTGGATGCACATCTTGATGAATTCCCAGAGAATCTTGGATATTTTAGTTAAGAGCAAGGAGAACGCTTTTACCAAGATACAAGAGTTATGAAAACTCGCTATCAGGGACAGTGGGATGTTAATATGATGGCAGACTTCTGTTGGGCTATGAAACGAAAAGCGAGAAGCATTACATAGATCGTTCGTTGGAAAAAGAACCCGCTACAGTAGAAAAAAAGTGATATTTTTTATATTTAATTTTTACATTTCTTACACAGATATTTAGATACTTATTAGTATTTTTGATATATTTTATATTTATGCATTGTAGTCATTCGTTTTTTATTCTAGTCTTCCGTTTTTTATTGTAATCATTTGTTTTTTATTGTAGTCATTTCATAAAAGGTCTTATAAGATAGGGCTATATAATGTGATGGGGTTATATGATTATGGAGTTATGGTTTCGAGGTATCATGGGGTTATTGTGTTATGGTTTCAAAAGGTTAAGGGAATTGATGTGAAGGATTTATCGTTATATGGCTCAATAAAGAAGTTTTTCAAGGTTATGGAAAACCCTGGCCCGGTGGGGTTATTCTGACTCCAGATTTGGATTTAGCGACCCCAAAAACATATAGTAAACATGGTCTAACCCCCGAACCAGTAAATGTTTTTTATGTGGCTGTGTTATTGGCGACTTTTTGGCCAAAAATTTAACTCATATCGTTTCACAACTACCGTATTCCCCTGATTTAGCGCCGTGTGACTTCTGGCTGTTCAATAAACTCAAAAGACCACTCTGGGGACATCGTTTTGATTCTATTGAGGAAATTAAACGTAAATCGCTGCGTCAATTGAAGGCGATTCCGGAAAAGGACTTTTCTAACTATTTCGAAGATTGGATAAACGTTGGCATAAGTATATTGTGTCAGGCGAGGACTACTTTAAAGACAACGAAATAGATTTAAAAGAATAAATAAAGAATTTAAAAAAGAAAAAAAAAATTGGTCTCATTTTTTGATCATAGCAGTTTATTAATTCCTTTTTTTGAACCAAGGATTTTTTACGATGAATATTTTCTTTTTTATAGTTGAAAATGTAAGCAAAATTTTGACTTTTAACATCCGCCGTTTTGTAAAAAATAAAAATTTTGTATAACCTTTTGTTCGACCAGAGATTATACAATTTTCTAATGATCCCCTCTTTTTTTATAATCTCAGATGTTCTAGTCATGAACACCGCAAAATGGTTTTTTTTTTTGCCGACCCTTTGCAAATGTACTATATCTTGTACGTTTTTTTAAAAAATATTGTTATAAAAAACATAAGATATAGTTAAAACACCTATCTTTTATATGAAAAAAAATTGTTTTAATTTATTCAAATACTCCGCAGAAAAAATTTCCCGAAAAATCCTTTTTTTGACGCTCCAAAAGTATCTTTCCCCTTAAATTAATAATTTTTTAAAAAATTAAAAGAAAAGCTTTTGGAGTAATATTATTGAAAAATTTTAATTATAAATTTTGAGTAACTAAGTATTAAATCCATTAATTTTTCTTTATAAATTTGTAATTTAAAAAAATGCCGCATTTTACTGCCAAGAAGACCAATTTTTCTTAAAAATCTTTGATATTAGCGAATATTCGAAAATGATTGAATTTTATTATTTTTATAAATTTACTATTCCTGAGAAAAAGTAATTAGTATCATCTAAAGTGACGATTGATGGGGGGGGGGGGGGGGGATCTAAAATCGATAAGTGAAAATAATTTGTTTAAAATATTGTTAAATGTTAAATTTTTAAAAAGATCCTCAGTTTTCACATGAATTACAGGAGACCTCATCTTAATTATAAATTGTTTATATTTTGCAAAATACTAAATGCTATTTTGTTGAAAATCAAAGAAACTATTTGCTTATTATGAAAATATATTTATTATGTATTATTATAAAAATATCATAAATTTTTTAATTAAATAAATAACATGTTATTTAGAGGCTAGAATTTTATGGTAAAGTTCTACAACTATTATTACATTTTTTCTGACATCTAATTACGTTAGCTCTATTATTTTTAACACATTTTTAGAAGTCTAACTTTTTTCTGCACCACTCTAGATATTAAAAATTAGTCTAGGGTAAAAAGAAGATAATTTAGTAAATTAGAATGCAATGTGAATGCGTATAACTGCTTACACATTTTATATATCTCGTAGTTCTCCTGCAATGCATTTCTGTGTCCTCCCACTACGTGAAATTTTTTGACACTAGATTTTGACAAAGAATAAATGTACTGTTGAATATCAGAGTACTTCTTGAATATATTATCATTAATTTCTGATTACAAAATACAATAATCAAAAATCAATATTTAACGTCAAATAGTGAAACTAGAAAAAAGTGTATAGAAAAATCCACGAATACTAAAAACAACAATTTAAAAGAAAATAGTTGTATTGGGGCTCTTTTCGTTTACAATAATCTGCCTAATAAATTAAAGTTCTTTAGTATTATGAATTATAAATAGAAATTGAAAGATTGGGTCAAAAAATAAAAGTTAATATAGGAATCGAGAAATAAAATTATTTAACCTGCAAAGTATATATACTACAAAGTATATATAGAAGATGACGAGCAGCTTATAGATCAGAAAACGATACAGGGCGATTCTGCAACTCGTCTGCCTCTACCGGGTACGTATCTTGTCGCATCGCCGACGACCAGACATCGAGATCAGCAACCAAAGGCACCTTAACTTTCAGCTTAGGACACCCTCGATGAGCTACGCCGTGCGGGGTCATGGGAACTGCTCTCCTTCTTTCTTTCTCTCTCCCCCTCTCTTTTCCCCTCTCTCTCCCTCTCCCTTTCCTCCCCCCTCTCCCTCTCTCTCTTTTTTCTGCTTCTCTGGTCTTACGGGAGTTCGTCTGACCAGTGCCGACGGCCGCAACACATAAGCTGCGCGCCGTTGTCCAAAGGTCGTCACCAACCAGGCAAAGCATTTTGTAGTTCGATCGCTACAATTCACCTCGCCGACTAAAAGGAAACTGACCACCCTAGTCCGACCCGGATGCTTCAAACTTCAGATAATCTAGGACGAGCTGTTGATGACATCGCTCCTCTTACTACCGAAGAAGTAGAGAGCACACGGTGTTTCCAAACGCTCTAAAAAGAAGCTAAATTCGTGCTTACATTGGATTTCACATTAACAAACTTTTTTCAACGGTTTTGATACCGCATCGAATCGTAGATTCAGGAACCGTTTCCTTCGCTGACTTCCGAATATTTTATGCTCGACGAGCATCCATGCTAAACGGAAAATAAGCTTGCTACAGTATTAGGAGTTACCCTCCAAGCCATTTTCAAGCAATTGCATGCGTTGAGAGTGATAGAAAAACAGAGAACTTGGGTTCCTTATAATTTAAAGCCAAGAGACGTTAAGTGTCGTTTTTTTCGCCTGTGCCAGCGGCAAAAAAAGGAAGAGTTTTCTTCATGGCATCAGGACAGGTAATGAAAAATGGATTCATTAGAGCAACCTAAATAGAAGAAATTCATGGAAAATGCCCGATCATGCTTCTACGTCGTATGTATTCGTCTCGGCTCAATATTTACGCTGCGAAGGTTATGCTGTATATTTAGTTAAACCAGATCAGTGTTATTTATTATAAGCTGTTGAAACTAAACAGAACCATCACTGGGCAACGGTATGGAATTCATTTGAGCCAAGCACTACGCGAAAAACAGCCACAATACGAGCAGAGGCACAAAAATGTGATTCTACTGCAAGACAACACTCGGTCTCACATTGCCGGACTCGTTAAAACTTACTTGGAAACGCTTAAATAAAAAGTCTTACTTCACCCGCCATATTCCGCAGATATTGCGCCGTCCGATTATCAGTGCTTACTCCGTTCGATGGCACATGGTCTGACTGATCAGCAATTTCACTCATATGAAGATAACAAAATTTGGCTTGATTCGTAGATAACTTCAAAAGACGAACACTTTTACCGTAACGGTATTCGAGCTCTGCTAGAAAGATAGGAAAAAGTTGTAGTTAGCGATGGGCAATACTTCGAATGATTTATTTGTAACCATTATTTAACAATGAAGCTCCATTTTCATCAAGGAAAACAGCGAGAACTTAGTTGCGCACCTAATAGATAAAAAAAAATTATTCGTCATGATTGTAACGTCGGGTGAGGTTTCAATTGCGTTGAAAATAACGCGGGCTGCTTTTTGCCTTTTTCGAGCCTAAGTACTAAAACTTATGGGCTCGGGACGGCGGAGGAATTGAATTTGCGAGATTTTTGGGGAAAGAAATAAGATGCAAGATTAAACAAACGTATAGGCCGACGTTGGCCTATATGTTGCTCTGGAAAGGTCCTACTAAGTGTTTTTAGAAGAGGGATATTTAGCCGATTCTGGCTAATACTATCACTTACAGAAAAATAGAATGAAAGAAACACAATAATTAAATTGAAAACTCACTTCTTATTTTGGTTAAGTGTATGGAGACAAATTTTCTCTCTCTCTGTCTCTCTGTCTCTGTCTCTCTGTCTC